>VICI01003374.1:0-13461 GCA_019593645.1 Akabosia matsudoensis | reverse complement strand
TACTTTGCAGACCGTTTTTAGCGTATATTGCAGATCGTGTTTAGCGTATCTTGCAGATCGTGTTAAGCGGATCTTGCAGATCGTATTTAGCGGATCTTGCAGATCGTATTTAGCGGATCTTGCAGATCGTGTTTAGCGCACCTTGGAGATCGTGTTTTAGCGTATCTTGCAGATCGTGTTTAGCGTATCTTGCAGATCGTGTTTAGCAGATCTTGCAGATCGTATTTAGCGGATCTTGCAGATCGTATTTAGCATATCTTGCAGATCGTGTTTTGGCGTATCTTGCAGATAGTGTTTAAGCGCATCTTGCAGATCGTGTTTTAGCGTATCTTGCAGATCGTGTTTTAGCGTATCTTGCAGAAACGCCTTTCGCTACTTTTGAGAATCGTGCATGAGCGTTTATTATGGAAAAAAATGGTAACAAGAGGAAAATAGATGAGAAAACTTTTTTTGACATCTTTGTATCTGCCCTTCTTGACTGTGCTTCCGGCCGCGAACATTGAGAAAACATCCTATAAAAAACATAAACTAGAGTTTGTAACTTTCCGTCCACAAAGTGCGCGTTGGTCTTAGCGTCGGGCTGTATAGAAAAATGAGGCTCGCCATGGAAAACATTTTTTTTACAAGAACCTGTGTGTGATGTATAGCTGCTTTCTTGAACAGGTCAAACCCATGATCACATCACCTTGTCAACCTTAGCGCGGTCGTTATGTTATTTCCAGGCTAAAAATAGCAACTAAAATGGGCTACGCAAACTCATAAAATGACACCGCACAAAATGGTATTTGCTGTGTAGTAAGTGAATGTAATCAAGGTTAAAATCATTTTGCTAACACGAAGGTCGGAGAAACTTTCATTTTAATGAATGAATGACGGCATATAAGCATAAATTGGGTTTTCCCTGAACCAGATCAAATAAACAAAAGTCTCAGTCTCAGAAACGTATAAATAGTTAGATGGTCGCATTTTGTCCACGTTTCCTTTCTCCAGCCTTTCTAGGTAGTTAGCAGTTATGTACCTACATTCGCAACCACTTCAGGGATCTGATGGAAATTAATTGTTTGCCATGATGAATCCTCCGATTCAATTCAACTACAATTTATTTTCGGTAGAAGTGAGGCAAAGTTGAAAATGAACTAAACTAAAGGAAAAAGATGAATGACTGATTTCATTGCTCAGCAGCGTTTGCCAAGTATTTTGTCTAATTTTGATAGGAAACGTGAGCTCCGTAAAAAGTTGACAAAAAAGAGAAAATGCAATTAGCAAAAACAAGTAGTAACGTGATCACCTCTTTTGATGATTCCAGTGTGAAAATTAATTTTTCTTTTGTTCAGCTTCGCGAGTCCTTACGAAATCACGCTTCCATTGATACTCAGAAGAAGTACCTTTGCCAGAATTTCTATTTTTATGATCGCTAAGCCACAAGGCCTACGACGTATTTGCTTTTAAAAAAGTGCTTGAAACTATGGTGATACCAGTAATCAGATTATTTTATCATTCTCAAACAAGCTGACGCTATATCATAAAGGCCTTCGTGTACTTGAGTTAGGAATTATGTATATTGGAAATCGTAATGAAGTTACATTGAATGGTGAAGGTACAAAACACGCAACTTAATTAAAAGAGAAAATAATAACTTTCAGTACAGGGAATACCTGATACGTTTTGGAAGATGAGTGATGAGAGAAACAGAAAAAAATGGAACTGATCTCGATTCCCGTCTTTCATACAATCTAGTCCAAGGTCCTAACCTGACAGCAGGGATTTTGGTGGATGGATGAGAGGAAGACACGAATGATAATTCTTGTTTTGTTTGTATGCTCTACTTTGTGGAAATATGTGGGGTGAGAGGTAGACACACAACTCTAAAATTCTCTCAGCCTTTTGTATTTCTAATTTTCAAAGATAACCTAATCTTGGCCGATGGTAATTTCAGCACATCGCTATACAGAGGTGCATATTTTATCAAAAAAATTAATATGCTATTGTTGAAGAAATTTCCTTCCGAACACAGCTATGAGCTAGGAAGCCAAATAATGTTCTGGTTTTGGGCGACAAGCTGAATCGTAGATCCCTCTTGGTGGAATTCAAGTGGCTACAAGAGTGGAAATTGCGTCAAGTTTTGTCGGTCGTTGCTTCATTTAAGCACAAATTCTATTTTGTTCGATATCCTAAAAGATCAACACTAGCTTTTAATGTCAGTAGACAGCAGCTGAATTCGCCTTGAAATATTGGGTAGGACAAGGAGCAAGTTGCGGAGTTGATTATTGCACGAGTAGGCTACTAAATATCAAGTGTATTACTTCTAAACTGAAAGAAAATGAAAATGTAGGGAGTACTCTACTAGTCATACTAAGCATTCAATATTCATTTCTGGAGGATTCTCAGTAATCCCAATATTGATAGATTGATAGTACTCCATATGCGTGCCTAATTTCTCAAGGACTATGAAACGGGTTTATTTTTCGTATCAATTCACCTAGCATTCGTTCTGGCTAATATTAAAATATGTAGTAGTAACGTGTACTTGTAACAATAAAAGTATTGATGTTGGATGTAAAAAGATTGTTCTGTATTCATGAGCAAAAAATGCTATATTCAGGATTTAGATTGGATTGGTAGCTAAATATGAAATAGTGAATGAATATTTTCTTTGTTTCAAGCTTATTTCCAAGTCTATTAAGAGTAAATATAAAACAGAATGTATGTTTTCGTCATGATTTTAAAGGTTGGTTATATAAAATCAATTATGTATTCAAAAATATCATCATCAGTTTTATTTGTGCATACTGTACTCCCTCCAATTTACCCGGGTCTAGGTATTTCCATGTAGATTTGCATATGTAGTTACCAAACAAAATTCATTCGCAAAAAAGATAGCCCATTTCTGTCGTTCGTGCTGAAAGAAGTGAATTCACAAGGAAAACCATTCTCTTTTAAAGAATTTCTGTTTTATTTTTCTTCATTCATTGCTTAATTTAATGACTTGTCGAAACTTTTTTATTACCTGTTAACATTGGAGTTTCAGAAACTCGTCTGTTTACAGCTGAAGTGCATTTATAATATACTCATAAAGTGCTCTATGTATATATCGATAGATTGTAACAGTGTTTTTATTGTGATGTTAGTCCCAAATATTAAACTTATTATTACGCATACTCCCGCGGTCGTGTCTCTCAGCTATCAATAACATTTGTATTCATATTATTTATCTCGCAATTCAAACTATTTATATTATTGCGCTTGTATAATTCTAATAGAATGTGCACTTTATAAGGGAATGGCTGTGTAAAATAAAAACAGCACGCTGTCTAAATGGACATTCATTTAACATTATTTGATTAACTAGACTATAGACTTTGACATAGTGCTAACGAAACACACAAAATGGGTACTTTCACAAGCAAATATGTATTCGTAAGGACAATGACAGCCGGGCATATTTATCCTGCCGAGTATGGCCTGCTTTCAATAACGTCCGCAAATAATGCTTAATGGATAGTTCATTTACGTAGCCAAATATACCAATCAGACAATAAGAGCAATTACAGTGTGCATAAGGTTTTGCATGAAATTTTTTGCTACAGTTTCCACTTGCTATCTACCTTTGAGTATCTGTAAACAGTACTTGGGTTAGTGCAATCACATATCGCATTGATGAGTATGTTTTGTTCTTATCGTCTAGTTCCTGACATAATTATATTGCTATTTACTATACATAATGGTTTTTATTATGTAAATAAATATATAATTTTTTTCGATTGGCACCAAAGCCACTTTTCCTCCAGAATGACTTCATGAGAAATGGCGGAGTGTAGAAATTAAAAAAGTGATAAGACGGATACGGCATTGAAATTTAAAATTTCGCTAATGAAACTGTGCTGCCTTGAAGTTAACGGTAATAATGATTTTCCTCTTGGGGAATATGAACCTACACGTGATACTAAAGACTAAATATCAAATGTCTTAACCCTATGCCTGATAATTTTTAAGAACTACCAAAATTCTCTGATGAAGCTTTTCGTACCCTAACTTCTCCGCTCCGTTGTGCCAACGAATTACACTAGCTAGTGCATTGCAGCGGTCTTTAGCGCTCCCAGACAACTCCCGTGAGCACTTTGACGTACTCATTCCATGAACATAGACACCAAATGAGGGTCAGCGTAATGACAGTCAGGGCGCAAAAAAAACCTAATTTTTGCTTACCATTTCATAGGTAACTCTACAACAAAACTACTATTTTTGATTGTACAAATTTTCTTCAGATGAAAGGGCGTTCCGTTTCACGTACGAGTAAATAAATTAAACTGTGAAGTACGCCGATGGACACATAACTTGGCTTAAGTTCAATTGAAGTAAAATCAAACAAACAAACAGGAAATCAGGGGTTTTACCTGTATATGACCTTTTGTGATTAGCTGAATATAGTCAGTAATTAGATTTCGTGGCGAAAACAAGGCAGCACAACTTCTTTAGTTTTCCCAGGTTTACGGCGACTCATAATTAAAAATGTCTTGCATAAATGTTAATCTTTTTGCATACACTTCTTCATTAAAAATATTCTGTAGTGGAAACCTAAACAGATTTCAATTTGATCTTGCAATCCCCCGGATTCGCTCGTACTTGACGAGTTTTATAAAGAGACAGACAACTCAGTTGGCTACATTAAGGTTTAGTTTACAATAAATACATATACGGCTTAGTTAGAGTACGAATAAAACGGAAAAAATGACTTTGAGATCACATTTCGGCGGGCGTCGACTAATCCTCACCACCAAGCCATTCTGGCGTCCAAGTCCAAATCGCACGAAAGGAAATTTATTTAAGATATAACACACGAGTTTCGCTTCGAGTGACGCTCCCGAAGAGCTGCCAACTGGGCTGCTGTGGGCATTTGGACCGCTTGCGGAGGATCTCGGCTGCTGTGATGCGATGAGTTATTCGAGGCTCCAGCCACCCCTCCTAAAATCGAAGCACACAAAGAAAATTCGTTCATTTAGCAAAATATTTTGTAATGTTGAATGTCAAAAGTAACAAATATGGCAAATACGCAGACAAGCACAACTTCCCCACTGCGTCTCCCATATTCAAAAATGCAACTTTGCCGCTTTTAAACAGTTTTCTTTATTTTTCTGATGTGAAAGCGAGATGGGGGTGCTTTTTGAAATGCAGGTTTGAAGATTCCTAGGTCTATGGCTTTGGAACAGTAGCCATAGTTGTAGTTACCAATAAGAATTATTATGGGTCTTCAAAGATTGCTTTGCCGGATTTTCATTTAGAAAAAAATGATTACGTTTTTCCAGCTTCCCAGCTTCTAACATTGTTGTATATGTTTTTAACTCCTACAACTTGGAAGCCGAACGGAATAGAAATAGAAATACATAATACTAATTACGGGACGGCTCGGATGACACTGAAAGTGACTCTCTTCCGTATTAAATAATACTTTTATGTCGCGGTCCATTACGGAAATTAACGGACGGGAGGGGCAATTCAAGGACATAGGTCAGAAGTGGAACTGGCCGAAATCGAAGCCAATCATGTGCAGTAAAAGGAAGAAAAGGTGTTGCCGTTGCCGTTGCCGCCCATGTCCGCACAACACGAAATGTAAACTAGCAACTATGTTTACGATGAATTTTTGCTTCTTCCTGGTGGAGCTGATTGTAGGCTACTATACAAAATCGATGGCCCTTGTGGCTGACAGTTTCCACATGTTGAGTGACGTAGCAGCTTTGGTTATAGCTTTTGTTGCGGTGAAAGTATGTCATCAATATGAACTCATGAGATACAATTGTTTCGATGTTGCTTTTGCTACCATTCCGTACGATTCTCTTCACAGATGTCTTCGAAAAAGTGGAAAAAGAACACCTACGGGTGGGCCCGTGCTGAAGTGCTCGGAGCTTTAGTAAATGCAGTGTTCCTGATTGCCTTGTGCTTTTCAATTATCGTAGATTCTATTCAAAGGTTCATAAACCCAGAGGACATCAACGATCCCCGCCTTCTCCTCATAGTAGGATGTATCGGCCTTCTAATGAACGTAGCTGGACTTTGTATTTTCCACGACCATGGTCACTCCCACGGTGGAGGAGGTCATAGCCATGGACACGGCCACTCTCACGGAGCACGGTTAGAAAGACGTAGATCCACTATGGTCCACTCCAACCGTCTTACTAGAATGGTATCTAATGTGGAAACAGACATGGAAAGCGAGGCAGTGTCAATATCCATCCGTTGCGATGAGGTCGAATGCGAAGACGACAAACCTTCAGTACCGCCACAAAAACAACAACCCCCTACTGAAAAAACTCCAGTTGACTTGGATGGAACAACTCAGGGTGAATTGGACGAAACAACAGTTCCTGACTCTGAAGCTGTCAAGAGGAGTAGTATTCACTTTAATGAGAAAGACAAAGTGAAATTGAAAAGTGCGGAACAAATGAATGTCCAAGGTGTCTTCATGCATCTTTTGGCGGATACCCTGGGCTCTGTCGTTGTTGTAATATCTGCTCTTGTTTACATTCTCTCGGATTGGGAGTACAGAGCTTATATCGATCCGTCCATGAGCATGTTTTCAGTGATTATTATACTGATATCAGTTTACCCCCTATGTGAGTTTACCTCCAGTAGTTTCTCTGTATGATTTTTGGATTTAGGAATTTTGTTTTTATACTTGTCCGTTGTTTCAGTGGTCGAGTCGTCGCTTATTTTACTTCAAAGTGTTCCATCTCACATAGACCTAGAAGAGCTGGAGAGAAAGCTATTGCGGCAAATCGATGGTGTTGTTGGAGTTCATGAGTTGCATGTATGGAGGTTAGCTGGCGACCGGATCATTGCAACAGCTCACATAAAGTAAACTTCTATATCCCATTGCATTAAGTTTTTTTTCTGCTGTGTTATTTTTCGTGATTACTGTAAAATATCTCTGCTCAGATGTCAAAATCTCTCCGAGTATTACTATATTGCTCAAAAGGTAAAAGCTGTGTTTCACAATGAGGGTATTCACTCCACAACGATTCAACCAGAATTCATACAGGTTCGACAGCAAATATTTGAAAGTTGGTTAGAATTAAATGGTCAATCAATAACTTTTGATTTACTTGCAGCATTCCCCTGAACTCCAACAAATCGCCGGCAATCAAGAGTGCTTCTTGTCGTGCTCAGTTATTTCTACTACAACTAATTGTTCGGCAAGTTTATGTTGTCCACCGCCTGCTCTGGATATCCCAACGCCGTCAGAGATTAAGCCTAAGGAACAAGCGAGTAAAACCACTAGTGCTTGATCTTGATTTGAAGGTCACACACCACAATATAAAGTGCTGTATATAAAAACTCAATCTGTTTCCAACTCTGCAGCTTTAAAAACTCTACATTTTTATGCAAGTCAATAATTTATTTGTTTTGTACGCTTGTGCTTGTTATGACCTATGACATTTTCGCACACTTAATGTTTTTTTGTCAGTTAAAAAATAAACTTTTGGCCATCTACTTGATATACTTGATTTAAGTTTGAAACGTACCGGGTAACGATTGTCGTCTCTTTCTCAAAGCCGGACTAAGCCTGTAGGTGACCTTGGCTTGATTCAACAACTCCTTGAATACCTCAACAACTTGTTCCCCATTTTTCGCTGAGCACTCTACATACCCGTGTTTCCATCTCGCAGCAATTTTCTCCGCTCGATGTTCGTCAACAGTCCGAATATCTTCTAAGTCTGACTTATTCCCAACTACAACAATTGGTATCGTGTCACCTTTTGATTGGACCACTTGATTTCGCAACTCCAACATCTACAAACAAACAAACAAACAAAAACCACACGAATTACCCACTGGATCAATACTTGAACGTTTATGATCTTTTTTCTAAAAATAGCTCGGAATGTTTTTGAAGTTTTACCTCATCAAAGGAGCTATCATCGTCCACAGAATAAACCAAAATGAAAGCATTTGATGAGGCAATATTCAATGTTTTCATTGCAGGAAACTCGTATGATCCTCCCGTATCTAAAATGTCCAAGGTCAGGGATGTGCCTCCAATTGGGAACTCGGCTCGATGGAGCTCCTCAATAGTCCTCCTGTATTTTGGGCACCAAGAATCGTACAAAAATCTCTGGATTATTGAAGTTTTTCCCACTTTCGCCGATCCCAGCATCAATATTTTATAGCCCAGTTTAGCTGGTGCTTTCGTTGGCGTGCTTGCTGCTGTTCTCGCCCTGGGTGGTGTGGGACTCGGAGATCTTCTTAACCGGGACGATGGCGGCGACAAGCTTGGCTGTAATGTGGGTTGTGGTTGGAGGCTTAATCGACGACCTGTCCTCGGTCGTGGCGGAGGAGTTTGGGCCATGGCTGTATCAGCCCTTTGCAGTCGTGAATGGAGAGGCATCATTTTTTATTCTTCCCTCTCACTCTTGTTCTAAATCACACAAGGAACCTGTGTTTGAATCAAGCAAGCATTAAAATTACTTAGGCTCTCATCAATATTTTTGATTTTGAGAAAACCCATTTCCACATCCAATACCCATTAACTGTGTTTCACTTTTTAAAAAATGTGTGTAAATAAAAATGTGTTGACTGAACCATAAAGTCATTTATTTCTCGCAATTTCTTACATCCATCAACAACATGTTGCGTTTTCCATTATATATTTTTTTTTCAAAAACCTCACACACTGGTAAGATTCCTTCATTATTTTTCCCACATGAAAATGTGTTTTTGTAGCTGTTCTACTGGAAAATCTAGCGACTCATCATCATTATCTCTTAGTACCTGCCGGTGAACCTTCTAAGCAAACAAAAATCTCGGTCGTTGCCTTTTTCAAAAAAATCTCAGCCTTGAGCCTATCGGTTGAATAAAAGGCAGAGAATATATAGCTTTCTCTGTGTATATCTTGCACTAGCATTTTTCATATACCTTTTCCCTTTCATTTCATTGCAATACTAGTATCCACATCAAGATTTTCAAGTGTAGCACACTCAAGTTGTCTGCAGCCATCAAAAACGCACGTGTAGTATAAAGATAAAAAAAGGAAGATGCGGCCATGTACGAGTGTGTTAGATTTGAGAAAAAAGAATTTCTTTTTTTCTTTTTGATGAGTAGCATTTGCGGTGCAGAAAGTCAACATAGTGAAAGCACATAAACTAGATGCATACATGCTTGTAATATTTTTTGGGTCGTTTGTGAGAGACTATCCCTGAAACTGTCAGTTGCCACCATAATTTACTTTTTCTAAAAAAAATTTTCCTACAAAATACGGAAAAATCTTATTTTTTGTTGGATGCGTAGGCGTTTTTAAATCAGAAGAGAAATTTTGACATGCAAAAACTTATCTGTTCTCTATCACTCACATACATATTCTTTGATGCCTCTCAGCGTTCAATTTAATTACGTTTACAGAGGAAAAGGGGACTAGCAAACGAAGTGTTTCAGGCTGAGAAAAAAAGGTGAGAAAAAAGGCAGGTGAAAACACGGAGAAAATAAAACGATGTTGTAACAGTGAAATTGAAAAAATAAAATAAACTACGACCAATAACGATTTCTACAGGGAAAACTCTTGTTAAAATGTCATTTCAATACTGCCTACGCATCATGAGCCTACGAAGTTTCTGCTTACCTCTTTTCTAAGTTTTCCTATGCATGGGTGATCGAGGGAAGACAAGATTTGCCGAGGAAATAGAAGTGATATATGGGTAGTCCGGGTTTTTATCGTCACACTTTATCTTAGAAAATTTTTCAGCGTCACTATTTTCAATCTCTCGATAAAAAGCAAATTAGGTTTGCACTAAAATATGTTTTTGTGTTTCCTCATTAAGGCTGTGTTCTGTGCTTCCCTTCAATTTGTCTTGTTACGTAAATATTGGCAAATAATCATACGAATGCCTGAAAAGCAAATGTATTAAACATGATTTCCCTTCTTTGAAGGTTTACTGGTTATCTATATATGAAAACATGCAGGAGTTGGTTGATTGAAAGGAAAAGATACTCTCACGCATTGTGATTAAGGACTGATAAACTAATGGAAAGCCTTATTCCCACATTCTCGGGGCCTTATGCTGTCGGTAGTGTAGCAATGAAAAAATCCATCACGTCCAGATGTTCTTTTTATTCTGAAAGTTTGCAATGCAAGTCTCACTCTCTTTTATTTGTTTGAAATTCATATTCTTTTCATGATTACCTGTACTTGTTTTCGATCTAGTGCATCCGGCGAATGAAATACAAATCTGAATACTAACAACGTTGCCTTGCATTTTTTGCTTGTTCCGGCTTGCTTACAACACCTGCTACCAACAAAAGGGGAAAGTCTCAAAGTAAAGCTTGAGCATGTGATAGGCTGCAATAGTTTTTGTGTTGAGGTCAAACATTTCTGTGACAAATTTAGCAGTGGGCGACCGTGGCCATTGTGTTTGGTCTAACAAACACACACAGTGGTCTAAAATAAAAGTTACCTTCGAGGAATAACGAATGTACGGTTAAAATCTTTTCAGAGTAGAATTGAGACAGGGTTGGCTTTATGGCGTTACAGCATATGTGATAAAGATCAAGAATTAATAAAATAGAATGCTAGCAGCTGAACAAGAAATTGATTGAAAGTCAGAACACGGTGGGTTTTCTTGCAGATTCCTTAAATAAGACAAAACACAAGGACAAAGAAAAAAAAAACATAAAAAGATAAAATTTCAACTACCAAGAACAGTTTCATGTTTCTTTGTTGTTTAGTGAAAGCAAAGGCAACATGAGAGAGAGAGAAAAACAATAAAGGAAATCAATGAGGTTTTAAAAGAGGCCAACTCAAGTTTATTGTTTTGAGGGAATTACTTCCAAGATATTTCTACAGAATTCTCCTCTAGCTTCTTCCAAATTTACAGATGGATGAATTCTCACCATATTTTCAAAGCTTTTTCATTAAAAGTTAGAAAAAAATGTACCGGTATTCACAAACAACTTGCTGAATACGTATTGCTTATTTATCATTTAAAAATCGCATATCAAAATGCTTAAAACATTCCTTGCGTCCTTTCCAAAGCTGGAGTTTTTTTTTGCATACCGGATAGTCATCATGCATCAAGTCAAAAGTATACTTTTTGATACAAAGCACGAACTGCTTTAGTCTTCCCATCTTATATTGACGAAAAAAATAAAAAAAGAACACCCGAACCACGTCCTGTTACATCTTGACAAACTTTACTTGTTGCAGGTATAGTCTCCTTGCCTATGATGAACGTAGAGCTGTGCGTCCTTTGATCGTCACGTGGTATCTATTTCACTGCTATCTATATGAATTTTAAAAGCTTTACATTTCTCTTGCCGTATCAAGAAGCCATAATCTGAGAAGACACACGTTCATCTTATCTCTGTCTACTTTCACATGCAGTTTTCAATTATCATAGTTAATGACATCTCATTTTCAGGCGAGTAGTATCGCTCTCTCGGAACATCCACAAAAATAGTTACAGTAACTCGTCCACTTATCTCTTTCTTCCAATCTGGTTTACAGCGAAACTCTTGAGTTTATTATTCCACTAACATCAAGGACATCGTCACATTCTCCATTTCACTTCATCAGCTGGCACATCCATTTACGAACAACCCCAAGAGAAAGCAGACTACACGAAAGCGAGGCAAGTAAACGCAGTTAAAACGAGGCTGACTTGAATGAAAATGTGTTTTTTAAGTGTTTACCTAAACCGAGTGGAAAGTTTCGGTGGATTAAGACGCTCCGAGTGAAATACATGCTGTTATTTCCCGTTCGATTTTCTCTTGTGAACAAGGCTCAAAAGAGAAAGTTTTTAAATTAGGGACAACTAGTGCGTATCGCAGAAAGAAAGGCACCAAAACCTTATCATCGGAAAGAAGACCATAGGAAAAAAACATGCAGATATATTTTATATTCTGTATATTTTTAATGCTCTTCTATTTTTAAACTAAAAGGGATAAAGAAGACTTACACCACCAGAGAGAAAGCGCGGAAAGCTATTGCGTCTTTGTTCACGTTTTTTCAAGAGTACATAGCTTTTCGAAGTTGGGAATTATGGAATAGTAGGTAAGAAAGCCTTTGAAAGTGAAAATGCATGAATGAAAAATACAACTAAACGCATCAGGCTTCTACAACAAGAATATATAGTCATCTTGAAGGAAATTGTAAGGATTCATGGTTCAGTTGTATGAGCGTCTCTGAGTTTCGGGATTAGGGAATGAGTACAGTGTATGCACAATGATAGCTGTAATTATGGCATTCTTTCCAACAGGAATTATTGAGATGGAAGACGAAGCTTGAAAATGAAAAGATGGTGTAATAATTCTGGAAGCGAACCAAAATAAAGAACGTATTTAACAGAGCAAACTTCAACAGCGTCCCGTTTCAGTATGTAAAAAAGTATTTTTTTTCTGCAAAACGCGAGCACATCTTTCATTTAGAAATATTTATCAGATTCATAGAGTTTCAAGTTTCAGTTTTAGGTACGATTTGGTGATGTATAGTCCGGATGTGTAATGGGATTTGTTTCAGTCACGCACTTCTTTCAGTGTAGTAATTTTATATTAGAGACAAGTAGAATTTGTGTGGGAGGAGAGAGCGGAAGTAACGTGCATACACGAACCCAGTTGTATCTCAGGTAAATCCATTCATGAAGTACGTTGAAAGCGGAGCTTAAAGGGGCTCAAAGGATACACGGTGGAGGAAAATAAATAAAAATTGTGAGGAGAAAACGCAAATACATCATTCTAACCAAGGCCATGACAGGTATTCTATCTTTTGAAAGCGCTCCCGCTCGCCAATTTTAGTAATTTGATGTATGCTCATTAATTTGTAAAAAAAATTGAACAAACAATTATAGGTCAATTTCCTTCTCATGAAAAAGCACTGAACGTTTATTTATCTTCCAATGGCTACAATGTTATTATATTGAACGAGATTAAAATATAAGTATGACTTCAAAAATCTTTAGTGGAGCTCTACTGATTGAATGGTGACGTAGTAAATTATAATAGCATTATGCCATTCTACTGTATTGATCCCACTGTACTGCTTTTCGTTTTACTCATTCAAGACGCACAAAAGTTCACCCATGAAACTTATACAACTTTTAGTTTGACCAGATTATGAATGCCAAATGCAACCACAAACCAACATCCTCAATTATTCACTAAATAACTATATGGTCAATTTTCTACTTCCGCGATTTTCACTGAGAAGAATCTTCGGATCCGTGAAGTTCAAATTTCACATTTTCACAGCAACAAAGCCCTTGTCCCTACAAGAGTTCCGTATTCCAACCAGAGAGCTTTGCACGTTTATGGGAGTAGCTATAACATACTCTGTTCAAATATTGTGAATTATGTACAGGGAGTTCAAGATATATCTCCATATTTACTCTTAATAAAATATTTTCTAAACTGGTTCGAGTACTTGAGGTTGTTTGAAATGCTCAAGAAATATCTCCCTATTTACGTAACATGGCTTATTCTTTT
>VICI01003373.1:0-13471 GCA_019593645.1 Akabosia matsudoensis | reverse complement strand
ATTTACATATCCATATTTGTCGATCCGTGCGCTTGTTAAGGATTAAGGTGGTCATTTTAGACTCGCAGACTCAAGGGTGGGTTGTAAGAGCATTGTACATTTAAAGCCGTACGTACATCGAGAAACTTTCGTCAAAGAAATGATTCCGCGAGATTAATTTTGAATTTCCCAGTATTTAGTTCAAATGTAAATCAACGTGAAATGAAGAAACGCGTATTGACCTACTGTTACACCATTTTTAATTAGGGAATGTCATAAACAACAGTATGTCATTGACTTCCCTTGCTATTTGCTTTTACCTTTGCGCAGAAAAGTTCGACCAATGGTAAAAGTTTGATTTTTATGAAACGGAAGTAAATGATACCACATTAATATATGAATTCCTCGTATTTTACTTTTTTAACAAAGAAGACTGGTAGAGCACATGCATGCCCAATTTATATAATGCTTACAAAGGACAATACTGGATGGAGCCGTTCGGCGACCGTTATGGTGCTGACTAATCATACGTTGTACCTAAATGATACACAGGAAAGGAGTTAACAGTACACAAAAATATGTGAAATATGCTTTCATCGCATTCTACCTGAATGAATGAGTATTTTTGCTCCAGGTATAAACAAGCAATAGTTCTTATCAGAATCCGCTAAAAAACAACAAGCAAAATTCAAGCCCCCAACCAGAATTCATGAATTATAGTTTTTGCATGATGTATCTTGCTGATTGGTGAGACGGGTGACTAATACAATTGAATAAAAAAATATTAGGAAAGTAAGCAACAAACTAAACGAGTAGCTGTAATAGTAAGAAGCTAAAAAAATCAGATGTACAATTTGAAAAAGTACACACGAAAAAACACTAGTCGAAGTGATGCCGACAGGCGTACGTAGGCCGGAAAATCCTGGGAAATCCGCGTTGCACTCGTTGTACCATTACGATCGGTTCGCATAACCATAGCATGGCGTTGTTTTGCTTGCTCGCCATTATTCTACTTTATGCCAATTTATTTTATTGTTGGTGGAGGCGCAATGGCAATAGATTTCCATTGATGACGCGACGGGAGTGTGGTCTGAGCAAGTTGGCGCCAGTGAGTTCATTTCCAATCAAATATGCAGATTGTCCAGCGAACCATATCGTTGCCAGTTATGTGTTTTGTTCTCACACAACTGCATGCAACACAGTACATCGGTAGTAAATAAGTTTGCAATAGTTCCACAGTATACAGCAAATAATCATTTTTTGGCATTGAGAAAAGTAATACAATACAATATTATCATTACTAGCATAAATCTTACATAATTCTTCGTGCTGTATTGATTTGGGTTGGCCTGCCCCCTATAACGCTCAAAATCAAGGGGAAGGATCACACAATGTAAAATGCGAAATGTTTCGGATATTAAATTGCTAGTGCAGTATTTGTTTATGTAATTATAACAGTATACTTTCAGAAAAATGAGGTCCTACGAAAAACTCACCCGCAAAGTTTGTTAATTACAGCTACTGAAAAAGCCCAGGGGATGTTACATGGTCATCGCTTTTAGTTGTACGGTCGTCGGTCGTATGTTTTTGCACGCAATCCAACTACATCATATTCTGTTTAGTGGTTGACCAGGGACCAGTCAAAGTTAACTAAAAAAGGCATACTGAAATGTTTGCATTGCATTCTACCTGAATGAATGAGTAATTTTGTTCCATGCATGGAGGTATAAACGCTGTTGCAATATGTTCTTGTAGATCTGTATTCTGTATGCACACGAAAATGTATCAAACAAGCAGTATGTTGTGTTGAACAACACTTCTCTGTTCTGTTTCACATAATAAATCCATTTCCAACATGCACCTACAGTTGAATTGAATCAGGTGCATTGCACTGGAGTAGATATAATTTCATTTTCTCCGGTGCCGGTAGCTCCCAGCGCAAGTTTATTTGTCATATCGCGTGGTGTCGTAAAGTCCAGGCGTAAGCTTACTAACCTCTACCCACGACTTTTTATCTACAACTTACTATTAGTTTTTTTGGTGCCAAAGGCGTAAAATCTGTCGTTATATGACCAAACTGCAATAGTACCAGTAACCACTAATTTAGGTGGGTGTGCAGTGAATCGACATATTGCATACTCGGCATTAAAATGTAATTTTGAAATAAACATCTCTCTCCAGACAAAAGAGCGTAGAATTTCAACTGTAATTTTTATTATTGTTTTTAAGTTCAATTGAAACATGTCATTAGGGAGTGAAATCCCGGAGCCGACAAATATCTTATCTTTNCTGTAATTTTTATTATTGTTTTTAAGTTCAATTGAAACATGTCATTAGGGAGTGAAATCCCGGAGCCGACAAATATCTTATCTTTGGCACGAGAGATCTGCGTTTAGCTCTCAATAATAGTATTCGCATTTACATCTTGTTTGATCATATTCCTGAGGCAAACAAGATCAGAGTCATAGTTTAGATTTGATTTAAGAATTGAGTTACAGATAACAACGTTTCCTGGTAGTATGGACACATTTATTTTGTATTTTAATAGAATTTTAAAAAATTGATTTCGACTTATGTTATTATACGTTACGCCTAAGTCGTGCGCTTACGATACATTTGTAATCCTTATTTCGATACACTTTTTACTGGCTTCCGGTGGAGCTTGAAACAGGACTAAAGCCAACATAGGCCTTATGGCGTACGTATGAGTCATTAAATTAATGATGTTTGGTTCCTTGTTATTATTGATATGATATGCTATATTGCTCTTCTCCCTTTACCGCGGAGCCAAGTTATGTTGTGATCTCATAGTAATCAAAATAAAATTTTCGTGTCATTTTTTATTCACTTGTCGTGGCTTTTTACGAATATGCAATAGGATGCATAATTTGCTGGTTTGACTACCGTCTTCAACCACGACCCTAACATCAGTTCACCCTTTTTTCTTTCGTTTTTCGTATACGATTGTGTAAAAAAGGGGAAACAGACGTATTGCCTATCTAAAAATACGCGATACTTTAGTTTTAATACATTTTACGATTCCCTCAAAATTGTAATGACAAAATAAGTGCTAGTTTGTCTGGTGAACTACTTTTTAATGTTCTGTAAAATACATACACCTAATTTAATCAATATTTTAGTACGATCAGTTTTAATTGGATAAATGGGTAGCTTCACGAAGTGAATGTTACACCGTGCTTATTTTTGAATTGCAGGCTGACTGACGACTTTGTATTGGTAAATTAAAGTTTGCAAACATTGAGTAGCAAGAGGCAGGCATTACAATCTCAAGCTTATTCTGGGCATGTATAACTGTAATATAATATTATTATTATGTTTTGTCCTCAAAGCAAGGATTTGTCTTGTTAATAACTACGGCTTAATCCAGAACCCACAGAACATCTTAACATCCGCCAACACTGAGCGTCTTTGTTCACCCTCTTTTTTGTTCTAGTGGCTTGGTGCCATATTCTTGAACGCAGCTTTTGCTCGAAAAGAAGACTAAGATTCATTCTTTGAGATTTACCGAGAAGTACCTTTTGAACACCCGCTCAAACATTTGACGCATTTAAGGAGCAATGTTTGTACATAAATAGACGTTTCAGTGAATTCCACTAAAACCAGGTGTATTATCCTGTGTTTTTCTCTTTGTTTATGAAGATTCTAAATTGAAAATATATTAGTTTCAGTCGTTTTAATAAGTATTTGTTTGTTTTAAATACGTTTAGAAAAATAGGTACATAAGTTGGGCTGTATTCCATCATTACTGTCGATATATAGTTTAAAACAAACCTAGCTACTGTACCGAACCAGAACGACAAAAAATATTACCAGTTTTGTGTGTAGATTTGTATAGAATGCTTTTAACAGTGTTTTAATCTTGAAACAGCTTTTCCGTGCTCAGTACTAAAGACAGTCAATACTCTTACCTAACCACATTGAAGCCCACCTGAGTTAGATTAATTTTTCGTGTTGTTTCTTGGCTATCCATTTGCTGTACTGCGCACATAAATTTAAGAATAGTTTGAGCCTCAACTTACATGTGCAAAGGATACATTCGTTAATATACAGTCGCATTACTGGTGGATTATGTCCATATACCTAATAATGGTATATTGTTCTGTCGGTGTACATGTATAGGTAGAGTTACTTTGAATTCAAATATCATACCTGTAGTAAAAATGAGCAGATTGGAAGTAGTAGTAGTGAGGTAGATTGAAAGGTTGCTCGCTTGCTTGCTGTGACTAGTTAGTTTGTATTTAACAGTCGAACATGTTGGTCAGAGGAGACCTGTTACTGTCAGACAATACATATACAACTAAGCATGCGAATGTTGAAAAAGTATTCAAGTTTTAAAGTGAATAAATATTGATTTGAAAAGTAAATTTGATTTACCGGCATCTCCTATAATAGATTTCTATTGAAGCGTCATTGTGAGATATTTTAAAATATATACACCGTAGAAGTGGCGGACACTATTTATCGAAACCTATTCATCGTCCAAGAGAGAAAAGGTTGGCGGAAAAAGTTATGTTCTTTTACGGAATCTGGTGTAGTGTTTAGAGGAAAATGCAATAGAAAAATGTTTAAGTTTATGTAGTGGGCTTTGAAAAACTTTGATTAGTTCTTTAAAGACAATGTTCCAAGATTAGCAGAAAATATTTTGTTTGTAAACGTTTCTCTTAGAAGGAGCACAGTTGGGACTCTTCCTCATTATTGTAAATGTCTATGTTTACATTTG
Source organism: Akabosia matsudoensis (assembly GCA_019593645.1). Taxonomy (NCBI): domain Eukaryota; kingdom Metazoa; phylum Arthropoda; class Collembola; order Entomobryomorpha; family Paronellidae; genus Akabosia; species Akabosia matsudoensis. The sequence continues at coordinate 8,751 of VICI01003373.1, read as the reverse complement.
ATGGAGGTTGTCAATATTCTGTCTGCTCACTAGCAAACAGGGTAAGTACGAACGAAAGCGGTTGCATGTGTGCATGTTGCCCTAGTTCATGGATAATGTGCATTATCTTCACCCGACATCACCAAATTCTCATATCATTTATGAAGGGTGTATCATATCAATAGTGAACTAAAGTGAAGGACTCATTTTTGGGAAAGTTGCATATGTGCTGTTTGTCACGTGAAGAATAAAAATTCGTTTGTTTCAACGGATTCATATGCTGAGGATCTGTAAGGAGTTAACTGATATTTTCATATATTTGCCTATGAACGTATATTTTTCACAATAAAATTGAGCAAAGAACGAAGTGAACCTTCAATGTTGTTTTGCGACGTATTTGTGGCGTGTGTGGATTTGCTCTGATTGTGGCACGAGTAAACGATCGGAAACGCGACGGAACAAAGAAAATAACATCCTCTCTTATAATCATACAAAAACTACTTTGGTTGAACTATCAGTGGTTTGATTTATCTGTGTCATTTGATCTGCCATATTTTGTGAGCAATAAGAAGATAAGCATTTCATCTGCAAGGTAAGCAAGCTTATACAAACACATGCTCAAATCAAACTAAAATATACTTTTTAGTCGTTACACATTTTACATCTGCCGGACAACATCGTTAATCTATTATTTTTCGATGAATAAGTACAAATACTATTATGTTATTCCAACAAATGCATGCGTTTCATGGAATAACTTTTTCAAACGAAAGTATACCACACACGGAAAATTTTACAAGTTTCATGGTTGGCTTCTCCAAGTTTCTATTTATGTGCACACGATGTTAATACTTAACATCAAAATGAATCAACTTTCAACCGTAAACCAACAGGAAGCTGCCATCCTTCTTTTTTTATTATTAGTCTTTGTTAATAGTCAAAGAGCAAATCACTCAATTCGCTGTAGCTGAACTAAATTCATGTGTCGCTCTGCACTGAAAGACATGAGGTTAAAATTGTCTCCAATTCAAGAAGATGATGATAGAGCCAAAAGTGCGTGGGCTTCCTACTTCCTTTATATTTGAAAGCGTCTGATTTAGGAAAGAATCCGTCTTTTCATGGTCCTTTCGAAAATGTTGAACTTACTATTTTTGGAAATCAAGATTCTTAGATTGCGTTGCTTCGGAGCTAGTAGACGTGTCATGTTACGTTTAACAGAATGTGATATCGTATTTTAGTTTGGCATTGATGCAAAGAACAAGAATGGAGGACCAATACTACTTCTAAATGTAAGACATTCTGAAACATCCACGTAAGATGAATGTGGATATTAATAATAAAAGTGCTTACGCCTGAACACAATGAAAATAGAGAAAACTCGATTAAAACTCTACTTACATGGTTTTTTAAGGGTTTATATTTGTGTAGTAATCGCCAGAAAAAGGCACATTAGCACCATCGGTGGCTGTTGTGTCGAAAAATTGTAGAAAATCATAGAGATTATATGTTATATGTGATGAACTATGAAAAGAATTATCCCTAAACATGATTCGCTTACGGCGAAGAAAATTAATGAGAAACCAGCCAAAAATCATCATCACAAGGATAATAATAATAATACTTGTATCTGGTCGATGGAGAATTATTGAGATTCTCTGTACGACTCGAAACGAATCGTGGTCGGGAATATCAGCTATCTAAGAGGCTATCTTATCATCATTTAAGGAACACACATAAATATAAAACCACCATGTGAGCGCCTTCTAAACTTCCATCTTTGGGGCTTTTAAAGTTCACTTTGTCGATGATTCTATCCAATTATCCTCAACCTTGATTCGGTTGCTGTATTATGTCTTTTACCGTACCTGGTTTGGACGTGGAATGCGGCTGGTTTGCCAGCTTTTTTGGGCACGGCTATTTGTAACACGGGCCATTCCAACCAAAAAGAAATCTATTATTATCATTGTCAATTACTATCAGTGCGAATGCTACACGGTAGAGATCTTTGCCACAAGTCCCTACTAATAAAATTAAGAGCCATAGACTACATACTATGGGGTTTTCTTCGTGCCTTCGTACGAAAACAGGAAAAGAGCTGAAAATAGCATGTGGCATGCACAGAACATGATAAGTTTTTATCTTCCAGTGAACACCCTTATGTTTATTTTTGCTCTGTGCCCTTTATAAACTGGAAAACCTATGGAATTCCTCCAAGAAACATCTGCTGCGAAGGAAAGTAAAAAAAAATAGGTTGATGAATGCCATTGACGTGATGATCCCTTCAGCTGCTCTTTCTTGTAAATGGCTCGTGCGGAAGTTTTAATCGTACTTGTTCTCCTTCATCTTGGGTATATTGAAAGCATTCCTCTCCATTGAAATTACCACCTAGAGAACACAAGCGTATTGCTAGTGAACATGGATTCCAGTTATCCAACAGTACGTTATTTTAAAATGGATACACTTTCGATCTATATCAATGTTAACTGGTCGAAAATAAATGCAATAAACACTGCTGAATTTATTTCGGATGGTGAATGGGCAGGAAGTGATTTACGTACGGGACATGAAATATTATGCGTGAAACAGTTTTTAAGCAGGTGTGTGGAAATAAATCTTCATGTTAGAAACGGTTTCACCGATATTTTGAAGATAACGGCTTTTTTTGGTAACGTTTCGATTCCCACTGTGAATCTTCGTCAGACCAATCTTCAGGTGCGTTTTGCGGAATCTCTGGATGGTTTCAAACTGAAATCTGACTTTTTAAGCATAGTTATTTTAAAGGATCATTTTTCGACTGTAGATAAATGTCCTAAAGTTCAAGAAGAAGAAATGGGTATTTACTCTGCAATTCTAACGAAAAATGTAGTTACGGGATGATTTTCATATTAATAGAAAAGTTTTCCTCAAGAAGCACAACTGTGAAAGCCATGGACTAAAGTCCAAGTCTAAAGCAGTAGAAACACCATAAGTACCCAAGACTCATAGCAGTCTTTAAATACTTTTATAACTTGGGTTTCATCAAATAAAAAGTAGAATCTGAGTCCACGGTTGAAAATATTTTAGTAGAATAGATTTATAACATTTCTTTGCAAATTATCCTCATAAGTGAAAAGGTGCACACAATCAAAAGCATATTCTCTAAGAGTATCCGATTTTCTCCTTGGGCTTCTATATCCCTTCATGCAGTCAAAGGAGGTAATCGCTGCTTTGTAGCTATCAAAGCATATAACTACACACACTCCGACATCCGACTCCTCGTTATACATTATCCGCTGTTCTGGAAAAACGGAAATGAATAGAAATTACAGTGCCGAGGCTCTGAAAACGACTGTATCCAACAGAAAATTCCGTCGTTTAGAATTTTAGTGTGAAATATAGCTACACTTTACAGAAACTCGCTCGCTTAGCTATAAACATTATGATATTACGTGAGGACAATTCCTTTTTAGAAGAGTGCTCATAAAGCTACTAAAAGAATGTAAAAAAACCAAAGGCTTTAGAAGGAAGGATATTGCATATCCTGTAGTCAAGCAAAGCTTATTATTTCATCATCCCTGTCACAATGGTATAATGCATTGTATCAAATAATTTCTACCTTCCCTGGTATAGTCTCTCCTGAGAGACGGTATTGCACACCAGAGAAATCCATAATACGCCTGGTAAAAGTTCCCACCATAAGCTTGCATTGGTTTTGGATCGCATAAATATGTATGCAGTTATCTCCATATCCATATCGTGTGCCCGGTCCTGTTCACGTCAAAACGAGAAAAAAACGAGAAGATTCATGCTTACCCTAGTGACTCCAACAGTTACGTTCGGTTGGGTATCTCCAAGAGTGAACTTTTTACAATTGGTTCTGAGCTGGTGGTGAGTGTCTCAACCTTCTCTGCAACCTTGCATTTTTCCAGTTCGGTTGTCTGTCATGAAAGAGCCGTTCTTGTTGAAATTTTTCCTTGCTCATATTTTTACCCAAAATTATCAGTCCTGCTGCTGTTTTAACCTGAACAGTAAACAAGACATTGTAGGCATTTTCGTGTTTTCCTCTTGGCGCTTTCTAGTAGTACCACTACTGCTTTCAGTTTTTGTACTTGGTCATGATCCTGACATTGCACCCTCCGTAGATTTTTTGTCTTGAGTTGATGTCTGCTTTATTGAACCAACTTGTCAGAACTTCCTGAGAAGTCGGTGATATTTTTTGTATTTCTATATATTCTTTCTTCATTAAGTTTCGGCTCGGTTTACAAAAAACAAGCTCACATCTGATCCTTTCATGTCAATGATAGGCTTCAAAGCAAAGTGTACGTTTACGTCTCAAAAATAAACTAGCTACAGATAGATTTTCTTAGTCAAAACACCACTAGCATAAACCGAACGGAAGCGTCAAACTATATACAAGCCTCTGAAGACGTGTATGACGTGATCCTATTAAAACTCCTTTTTTCGAACATGTGTGTATTATACCACGAAACAAACACCGTTTCATAACAAAGTAAAAAAAGTAATAATAATTCAGGAAAGTTACTCCAGAGATATGCCTACGGAGATTCTTCGTTATCCAAAGCCGCTTCCCCTTACAACGATAGTAAGGGAGAGTAGGCTTTGGAGCATAGGGCACAAAAGACAAAGTCTGATAGTGAAGTGCCTGTTTAGAAGATGGTATAAATGGGTATCATACATAATGGATAGATGATAGTTTAGCTCATTCAATTCGCCTTTCTCCAGCAGCAGTTTTCCCTTCTTGTAAAATACAAAACACAAAGACTGACACTGATGTTTACGTTTTGGCTGAAGTAATATCATGATGATGATTGTGAAACTTACACTATGGCGTAACCAATTGGAACTGAAAACCTGAAACACTTTTCACAAAGTTGACATATGTGTCTCTAGCAGTGAAAGAAACGATAGCGCGTATATCACACGTACACGAGTGATTACTAGCTTCGCTTTCCTGAGTAGAGTCGCTTGTTTCCCATTTTCCACCCTTTTGCCTTTGAGCATATGGATTTCAAGGGAACTACCTCTATACATACCCATATTCCCTTCAAAGATTGACAGAACTGTATAAATAAAAGCAGCATTTGCTAAGTGAATTGTACCATGCGAAACTACACAAACCTCAAACAGATTGCCATCAGTCTGTGTCTGAAGTCGGAAGCATAAAACTTAGGTATCGCTCTGCAATTCTATAAAATGATAGGTTAACTCGGAGAAAGAAACCTAAATTGTAGTTTGCCAAAAGTTACATAAAGTTCTCCTCGTCGTTCTTCCTTCTTGTAAAAGGGGTAGGCATTACAAAGTTTTTTTTCCTATGAGGAAAATAAGCATTTTTATGAAGACCTTATGGTAAATATTGAAGGTAAATATTTCTTACTACTTTGTACTGTTTTCCTACTCCCGCGTGTATATAATATTCAAAGCACATGATATCAAGGAACCGGAGATTTTTCGCAGCAAAGAAATAAGTGATTCTCCAGAACTCGAGAATCTCTGGAACATTCAACTTTTGTGATTGTGACTAGAAAATGGGAAACTATAAGGAATGACTGTAGCGTGATGAGAAAGAGAAAATTGAACTATATTGCTCAGCGCCTTGTTCTATTATTCCTACTTTCTATCGTACTAAATGAACGCAACCCTGTGTTTTGTCTCCAAGTATTGAACTCCAACGGACTTCTTTCGTCTCTTTTCCCATTTCCTTTGAATCTCTCAGTATGCGCGCACATAGCACTTTGCTCTCGCAATAGTGTTGTTTTCATCTTACTCCCCCTTTTCCCTTTCAGCTTCTCCTTCTAGAGTTTAGGACACTGAAAGGAACTCTGGCTAAAACAGTGTTAATGAACTTTTGCTCCTTGTGGGGCTCGCTAGTTCGAAAAAATCTGTCTGTGTTTTTCTCTCATCCTCATGTTGCTTCATATTTTTTACATTTGAATACTCATATCAGGTTGTCACATCTGTAAACTCCTCTTCTGGTTAAAGTCAGTAAATTTTATCTTCAAGGTTGTTGTTTGGACACATATTTATGGGTTGCACGTCCTCATCTTTACAAAACATGAGGGTTCATAAAATACTCGTAGTTTTAAATGGAGTCAACTCATAATCATTCTGCAGGAGAAGAAATATGTGTGAAGTGTGTTTTTACAACCCGGGTGGAGTTGTCATTGTGATGTCATATCCTATCTGTCATTTTACGTGTCACAACCACTACCACCAAACAAGTTGAAAGTCAGACCGGCCATTTTTCAGAGATATGCTTTAGGGGAGCATTAAAACGTGCAAAATGTTTTGTGAAACATGAGTTTAACAAAGTCCTTCAGGTAAAAAATCAAGTGATTCCCTCCCCATTTTACCTACCTTTTAAAGTGTCAGCTAATCCAAAAATTATTCAAAAGCTTCCCAATGAAACGACGACTCTCATTCATTAGCAGTCTTTTCACGTTCTCTTTAACTAGCCAAAGGAGTTTCGTTCCTCATAAATCGTTGTTGTTCGAGAGTTGTTGATACATGATAAAATATCGATGAGTAAGGGCAAATAAGTTATTCTACCTGTTTTATGTCCTTTTACATTTGACTGTTAAGATTAACTAGTCAATTAACAACCGTTCAAAATTTGAGCTTTTATTCATGCGCCCCGACAAATTGAGTGTGTGCATTTTTGAAGTTTGATGTAAGTGAGTTCTCGCGTTAGTGAATGTGCTCAACAATGAAGAACAAAACTAAACGAATCATATCAATATGGAAAATCAAATAGGTATTTTCTTCAATTAACTTGCCCAAACGTGTTCACTATCTCTCAAGATGTACAGGTGCACGGTTTTACCAAGCTCAAGAAGAATTCTGGTTTCTATTTAATCGACACGGATTCCATATTTCTGTCTATTGTCTACCTAGTTAAAATACGTGCATCGTCTATCGCATCCTCATCTACGAGGCTTTACCAATAAACTTGTCGTCACGTAATAATGTGGTTGTAACGATAACGGAGTATATCAGCTAGTAAACTGAAGCTTGGACTCTCGATAACCATACATACGGCAGTTAACATGAATCGTGATAATCCTTTTACAATACTTTGTTAACTTTCCAACTTTACTCGTTGAAAAACGGCTGGTGTAAAACCATCAACGAAAATATTGTTCGTGGCATGTGCTCGAGAATTTGTTTAGGTATTTTTTGATTTAGCGACAAACATTTAAGTAAATGCCGACATCGACATTATCCGTTTAGTGAATGACTGAAAAAGTAATAGAAAAATTAGAGGGATGACTTACCTGTCATCCATGCGTTCAAACTTTTTATTTCTTTGTGCACGCCAACACATGCAAATTTGAAATTGAACAAAAACGGTCAACGCAAAGGCCCATGGTCATCAAATCGGCCATTCAGCATTATGCACGTCAATTTACCAATGATTTCACAATTGCGTTGCTCAACCATTTTTTACCCATCATCATTTTCGTTTGGTCTGTCATGCAATTGACTGTGTAAATGGTTTAGTGGGATGAAGTCGCTCATAAAGTGTAACTCTACAAAAGATAACTCATTAAGCTGGGAAGAGGGAAGTTTTTTCTATTGACAATCGGATCTTCGAAAGCTTACTAAATCTCTTCTTTTTGCTTTTACCGTCGCGAAAAAAAACTAGGAGATAGCTTATGGTATAATGTTAAAAATGCCGACACACCAAAACAACAAAATCAAACGTTCACCATTTTGGTCAGAAATGTGAAGATATATGAGTGATAATGTTCATTGAGGTGATTCATGTGTACAAAGCAAGCGCAAACTTGTGATTTCACGAAGTGAATGCGAATTTTTGACAATTTTACAAGGAAAAAATTGGTGTTTACGACGATAATGAAGATATTAGAGGTTGATAATTATGGAATGTCTATCGCAAATAAATGCCGTTAATGCTGGTGGATTGTTGCACGTCACCGTTACATCGACGAAAGGATTCCTTGTGGCTCGTGTTTGCAGTTCTTTCACACAAAATACTGCTCACTAGATTCGTGTGTCGTGATATCCTGTTTATTGCACGCGACATAACTGAAATCCGATAGTTTCAGTGATGCTGTTGAATGTTGACTTTATTTTGAAAATATAAGAAAACACTGCAAGTAAATTTATTATTCGTGAAAAACGAACACAAATGCTTTCGTGGGTTGTGGGACGTTCTACTGGCTGGTATCTGTCTGTCATCCTTTTTCTGCCACCTTCGTGAGAAGCTTGAGATTTGCAACTACGTTTTTGTAGCCGGAGGAAGCTTATTTGGTATTTTAAAAGAATCAATTTTCGCAATCATGAACATGAATTTTTATGGGGAACGTTTTGTATGCATAGCATGAACAATGTACTTACTAAATAAGAGTGAGTATGATGACAAACCTTATTCTAGTTTAATTCAATTTAGACTCAGATTTTTTTGGAGTTCTTTATGTTTTACTGTCTGATCGTCCAATGTTGAGTCAGCTTATCTGCCTACATCTTCAGATCAGGATTGTGGACTTGGTACACCAGGGTTTATCAGTCCTGATGTCTGTGGAGGTTTTTATAGTCGCTTAAATTTCTGCGTGTACAATCTCTTTATACAACGGTGATTTGCATTCAAAATGAGTACACACATCATTTTTCATTTTTTAAGTCACGCTGAGGTTTTGCTACTTTTGAAAACAATAATACCACAAAGGATCGATAAAGGAGACAAAAAACTGTAAAATCCTCCATGCATATTGTGAATAGTACTTCTCAAACAATATTCCACACAAAATCTGT
>VICI01003372.1:0-13474 GCA_019593645.1 Akabosia matsudoensis | reverse complement strand
GTCAAAGTAAGAGCGATTGATCATCGTCATGAAAAGTAGGAACGAAAGCTAAAGTCACATCGTTGGTGACAAAGTGACAAGGATTTTTAAAAAATGCGACTGCACTTAAATACACATTTTATCGTAAGAAAATGTTTTTAAGGGACAAAAGCTTATTATATCTTGTTCAATGGCCTGTTTAGACTTAATAACTACCTAAACTCGTAATAATATAAAGTACAGAAGAAGATTAACGTATAACCATCTCGAAAATTATTCTATTTTTCAACATTTTAGATATTTTATCGTATCACTAATTTTGCTAGCTGTCAACTTTACTAATGCAAGCGACGATCTATTCTCTTATTGAATACTCCCGTCTTGTCATTGTCATTTGCAGTTCTCTCCGTATGTTTGTGACAGTGTGGAGCTCAATAAAGAACAAGTTGAGCTGCCCATAAAATCACACCTCGTGACGTTTAAAATTTGTGCATGAGTTACTGTGGACATCACATAATAAGAATGTTGTTAAATCCCAAAAAGAATTATTACAAAGGCTGAGCCCAATTTTGTATGCAAAGCCATACAATTGGCTATGTAAACCATATGTAAACCCAACCTCCGAGTTCAATTATATGCAAAAATTTCCCACCTCATAATTAAACAATTTTGTATGTTATTTTTTTCGAACAATCTTCTTGTAATTAGATTTTTATGTGGTTACGGCTGATTGGTTGTGTGAGTTATTTGCAAGGCTTATTAGCACGTCTTGGACACGGTGTGAAAGTGTTAACGCGAAGATGTATGACCGTAACTTTAACTCATTACGCATAGCTAGCTAGTCAGCATAATTCCGTTGCGTTGTTGGCATGTATGCGACTCAAAGAGAGGAAAAAATCACAACACACTTCGCGTTCGTTTCCATTACGTAAATGCCAAGTGCCATTTCCTACCATTGCATTGTATGTAATAAACCTTTACTACTTGTACAATGTTGTTCATGATTTGATCTCGCGTTGAGACGCCTATTCAACTTGAATGAAAAGAGTTTACGATAAAATAGTATTATTCAGATTAACTACACGCCTGAAACATTTCCGGAAACCCCCTTAGACATGGAATGATATCAAATCGAGGAAAAATACGCTCAAGTATTAAGGCAAGCTCTTCTCTCGGTATATTTCTTTCGAATGACATCAAGTCATTGGCCCGAGGAGGTTTTCTTTTTACTGTAATGTCAACTGATCTAAATCGGAACAATACATTTCTCTAATGCAATATATGTGAATAATAACATTCTACAATATGTATGACATCATTATGCCATTTCGTGAATCGTTCCATATTGCACAAAAAGAAAGCATTCCGATGGGGGAACATCCTGGTTAAAACAGAAGGGTGGCAAGGGCCACCACTACCGCCACAATGTGCTTAAGTCAAAAAGTGGAAAATATAAAACTGTCAAAATTGAAGTGCAACAGAGAAAAAAGGGGAGAAAGTAAGTGCACTTTTAGTTCATTCATCTTCTGTCTGGGCGTCTTAAACTGTAACGTTCACAAAGATGAAGGTTGGAAAAGGATATGAAAGTGAAAGAAAAGCCTTAGCCAAACGTTTTATGATATCATATCAATTTATCCAGCAACTGTCCAGAAATTGTGAAATGGTCATTTTCTCTGGTTCAATGAGGGACAAGAATAAAAACACGTTATAACTTTATTATTGGAACAATTTTTCTTCGAGCTGTTGCGTGCCGTGCTACTCGGATTTGGCTGAAGCGCTTCCTTCTGGTTATCCTGACTTTCCTACGGAGAAGTCCAGCCAAAATAAGAGAAAAGATGAATTCATGTAAATATAATAATAATAAGATTCAGAATAGATAGAAAAGTTCATTCCAGATGATGATCTGGCTTTCTTGACGGGTCTCATTTTATTTGTCCACTTTATTATTGTACTGGATATACTATTGATATTGCACTGTGATAGGATCATCCATTCAATTCAACTGACTGTTGGTCTTCATGACTTTCGACTTGACGAGGGTCTTTACAGCTCTTTTTTTGTGATGGCTACATCACTCTAGGCGCGCATTCAAATAAAACCTTTTTTCGAATTCTCGAATTCATTCACTTTCCCAATATTGGTTCATTGATACAAAAACAGATAGTTTTGATGTTCTCCTATTCGCAAGGGTGAAAAATTAGTAATTTGAAAATATATATACTGAATTCGCAAATATTACGGTAAAGAGAATGGTCTAAAAACTGCGTAAGTAATATCATGAAAAATAGATATGGCCATGTCAGTAGCCATACTAGATACACAGTCGCTCTGGTTCGATATCTATTTTATGTTAAAATGCAGTATTTTAATGTTTTTTGCTGTTAACTACGAGCGAAACTTATCGTTTAGTATTGAATCTTTTTATCGAGTACCAACTGCCTCATCAATTACAATCTGAAGGTGTGCAAAATCATCTCTATATTTGAATAACAATGCAAAAAACGCAAATCAACTTGTTGGTCCATAATCTTGGCTGTCAGTTTGGTTGTCAGCTCCATTATCTTATCGTTGTGTCCCATATTGAAAGATGTTGCAAGGGAAGTCGATAAATTATTCTCGGTGAATGAAGATGCTCCACTTGTGCATTTCAACAAAAATCACATTAATACATTTGCATTCATTATGAGCCCCTTTGTTTAACTAATGCTGCTTCTATTTGATACAGGTTCGCCCGGTAAGAAGTTTTAAAGTTCAACTGAAAACTAAATCGTGGACCTTGTATGTCTTACTTTTACATAAATAACCTTGTTTCCGTTTTTCTGTTTCACTATAAAATTGTTAAGTCCGAAGAAGGATAGCTTTGCTACTATATGTCATCATACGCAATAATTCAGAACATTGAATTTTATCGTGTGACCTTTTGCCTTCTGAAAAAACCGACCACGGACGATGAAGAGATTCAATGATGCCATTCAATTGTTGTAATTTAGACGGACTTCTTAGATAAGCCACACGCTCTCAGGCAGAAAGACTCACAAAAAGGATAGTTGCAATACATTCCAGCCGTTTTTTATGCCATCGGAAGATTGCCCCTCAAAAAACTTGCAAGTGCCGAGTATGGAGTATTCATCGTTTAATCTAAAATCTCATTTTAGCTGTGTTTATAGGCTATTACGCCCTGTCGGCTTTTTGCAGTGACCATGTTAATGATCATCATCTTGTACAATATCTTCTTGCCCGGTTTTTTACAATGCTCTCTTATATGTCTAAAGTTGTTATTACATTTTCACAGAATTGCCACTTAACTTTTCTCTAATGTACCGAAAAGAAACTGTACGATAATCCAATCGCATAAGAGTTTAACTCTTATGAGGGAAAGACTTGTATAAGTTTTTGTTCATGTTCACATTTTCCTGGGAGAGGTCTCATTATTTCATTCATTCCACAATAACTTCTTTTTTTGTTCTTTCGGACCTTGATTTTGTTTTGACTTGTACAAAAATCGCAAGCTATCAACAGCGGTAGTAGTTTTCGTTACTGTCGCAAATCAACTTTTCTCTTTACGAAAACAAAAAAAAAAACACACAATATTTTAAACATCAGAATCATCCTATTTGCCTTGCAAAAAACAATGCGGTAGTTGTTGCAATGCTTGTAATATGTATTTTTTTGATGAATTACTGAGTCCAATGAGACATTCTGACAGATACTATATCATCATAGATTAATATAAAATTGTGGAAAATTATGAGGTCACAGCAGTGTGAGCAGTGTACTAACGATATAGCTGTTTAGTTGGTAGTTTTCTTTTAAAAAATACATTCATTTTCTCAATTCACTTTTGCAGCTTTTCGTATCTCATTATACTTTTAAAATGCTTTAAAAAACCTTGTGAAAAAGAGTTACATAAAAACGACAAAACAGCTCGCGTATGACTGTTTTCAGTAAAGGATAGGTAGTGTGGACGTGTTGTATAAGCAGTCATGATTGCGAATCTCAATTATAATTGAAAAATATTTTCATATGTCTTTGTTTATAAGATTTCCCCCTTTTTCAGCATCAGAGACAACTTTTCTTGCTGCTGTTCAAAGTGAACGTTGGGAGGACACAACAACATGACAGGGAACACGACAGGGCAACCTAAGATTGAAGATATCATCTTGTCGTATCATCAACAAGAATTCTAGAAAATGAAGAAGACGATGAGACAGGAGAGAAGGTATAAAAAACTGGAAATGAGAAAAAAATCGTATAAATGAGTTCTGTTAGTTCAGATGTGTATTTTACGCTTATCTGTGGTACTGATAAATCGTACTCACGTGATGTGGCTGTTCATTGTGGCACAACGCAAAAATATATATGTTTTGGCCACCCAAAAATAGATTTTTTATGTTGTAACGTAAGACGCCACATACGATGAGGGATATTCTTATAGCATAATCAATTTTTCCCATCAGATCACAACTGTCGACAAATGTACTTAGTTGCCACAAAAAGGTTGCTGAAATTGACGCAGCATAAAATCCTACTTGGGATACCAGTAGACAGGATCTTGGCAAATAAGTTTTTTTAGTACATGAAGCTGCCAAACATACAATTAAAAATATTCATTTCCTCGACATTTTTAATTGTTAAGATTACGCAACTCGTCTTGATATTAGTGAGTAAGAATAATAGTTGTAAGTAAACGGTGCACAGTAAGTTACTATTCTAATTTCTAACTGGATATTTATTTGATGGCTGATGAAGTTTCACTTTAGCTCACAGTAAAATTTATAGCTCACTTATTTACCTGCTCTACTGCTGCGGTCCAATTTGAGGCAACACTCGTGTAAACATTTTGCTAGCTGTAAAGACGCAGGGTAAAAACAAACTAGAGGTCGCAGATGGTACCGATAACGCTTTTCTTGTTGTATGACATTTTAAGTGAATAAAATATATTATACGATTCATTCTTATTTTCTCCTCGATGTCACATTACATTCTAATAATACGAGATGATTGCTTCTCGCTGTAATTTATTGCCGCAATCGTACATACGTGTGGGAGCACATACACAGATATTATACAACAACATATGAACCTACTCTTCCGAATCATACGCCTGTGTTCAATCCGAGCCCCAAGTCATTTTTCAATGCTGACTGTTTTAAGAAGGGTACCGAGAAATCTCCTCACCACCACGGAGAAAATCCGCCAAGTGTAAGCAATATTTTATGCATTGAAAAGGATTTACTTTAACAAAGTTAAGCCTGGACATATTACAATATATTTCCTTAGTCATAATTCTCATCAGTAGCCCTGCTTACATCACAAATAATATATCAGAATATTATTAGGGAATACGTCCAGTTGGGCATAAAAAATGTCCCTTTTCATCATACACAGCTCGGATCTCCCCAGTTATGAAAACAGCGACTAGAAAGCAGGCAAATCGTCATATCAAACGAATATCCTGATAAACGAGCAAATTTTGCAGATTTGAACGAAAACTGAAGAAACAACCTCCTAGTTTCCCTCCGTAAACATATATTTTCGAAGATTTTTTTTTCGTTAAAAATATGTCACAATATGATTTTATGCCTTGTTCAGTGAGAGCTTTCCCAGATTCACCTATCGGCAAGTATTCGTTTCGGTACTTGCATTTATGATTTATCATCGTGTCACACCTTTAAATAAAATAGTTGAGCTGACACTTACGACATTTTCATCTGTCTGACGACATTTTATTTGTCACGCGAGGGAAAACCCTTTCATCTACAGTAATAACTGTGCCATCTACGAGAGTGACAATGGCTGTGCAGAATATGTGGACAAAATAGAAGCTCAAAGCTCTCATTCAAAAGGGAACAAAAAAGAAGAAAAATTATGTGCCAGTGCAGATGAAAGAAAAGGAACCTCATGCAAATTCAAATTTAGTGCAATAATTTTTCATTTTCTTCCCTGTGTCATTCCTTGAACATTTGGATGTTGTTTTTGTTTTCTAGCTTTTCTTTTCAGTACCTTTGTTTTGCTCATGAGCGGACAATCATCTGCAGAGTATAGAGAAGGTTACCAGTGGTGTTAACATTAACATTTTTCTCACAAATTATATCTGCTTCATCGCATTCAGTCTAAAAAAATTAGCATATAACATGTGATATGATACTGCTAAGGAGATTGAAGATCAGGATACTGTATGAAATGGTTTAGGCAGATCTCTCCCAGCAGCAGCTCTATTTTCCTACAGATAAGGAATTTTTATGGGAAATGTACTTTATGACGTTCTTTTGACATTTTACATCTGTTTACCGGTGCGCGTATGCATGTTGAGATCTGCTGACACTAAGAGATTTTCTTGGAAATTTAAGATCAACTTGCATGGCTCGGGGAATTCCTGTGCATTAATGTGGTTTGTTGTTTCAAGAAAGATAAGATTGAAGCTCATTTGAAAAGTTTTTAGAACATTAATGATTTGTCAAAATAAATCATTATCAGAGAGAGAGAATAATTATTGCAAGCGATATTTTGAAGGGAACCCCCATCATTGATTTATATGAAGCAGGTAAGCAGTACAGATATAATTTTATTAGTAAAACATGGTTGTACTTACGGCATGGCTTGTGCTGGTGGGAATCTCTGTGCGTGTTCAAAGGCTTGTCTGAAAGAGAAAACAAAGTAAAGTTATGTAACAAACTATGTATTCTTAACTTAAGATTCATTTATATGTAGATAGTTAGAATCCCTTTTGTTTGGTTAAAGTTTAAATCCTAACTCAACGAAAGATAACCTTTAAGAATGAATTCTTATCACTCATATGGTCACAAATCTACTTACAAGTATAAATGAATTGCACACTTGGATTAAGAAATGTTAGATCTGTAGTTCACGTCTGCACACTTTCCAGCATCCGTTTGAATACCAATACAAGTGTACAACCATATGAAAGCTTCGCCCCAAAATCTTATTTTCTTCAAGT
Organism: Akabosia matsudoensis; assembly: GCA_019593645.1. NCBI lineage: Eukaryota > Metazoa > Arthropoda > Collembola > Entomobryomorpha > Paronellidae > Akabosia > Akabosia matsudoensis. Next base: position 6,537 of record VICI01003372.1, on the reverse strand, counting down.
GTCAAAAAACTTAGTTTTTTATATTAAGACACACCTTGCTTTTTTAAGCCATGTATTTTTTCCTGGTCACGACTTCTAAAGTTATCTTGATGCTGCAAGATCCACTGTTTTTATTGACTTATAAATTCGATTATGATGATGGTTTCACATCAATTTTTCTTAAAACGTTCAAGATAACGTAGCTAGCTATTTTTCTCTAATACATGCAATTTGCCTTTCATCAGTGGTTCCAACATTTATTTTATTTTTTTATTTTTCCGAATACCAGGTAAACAAATGTATGACTCATTCAGTGTAATATTTTGGGAATCGGGCTTGTGCTAATTTTTTTTACGCAGTCGAGACAATTGAATTAGATTCATGATTCAACAGCCGTAGCTGCAGTTTAAAAATGAATATTGTAATCATCACTGTACTTAAAGCATGGTATGAAATTGTTGCAGAATTTCGCATAACAGTCCGAGAGACGCTCGAAAAATAAAGCATTTAAAAGTTGAGTAGTACCTTGTTTCAGGTTTGTAGTAAATTTTGAATTGATATATGCAAATGAACCCGTCAATTATAACCACCAGCAAATAAACAAAAGTTACATATTTTTTTCCTCTTCGAACATTTCATGATGATTTTCTCACTTGTCAAATATCAACATTATTGATTTAATTAGTCAACTGGTATTACAAATTGCTCACAGAGTTTCTTAATGAACTTGATACCAGAAAGGCTTTCAGGTCAAATCCGCAAAGAGCCAATGTCGTGCCAAAATAGAGAGTAATTTACGAGAATGTGCTGGTTTAAAAAACAATGAGCTAATATTAATTTTTTGGCATAAATCATTCTTGAATTCCTCAGCTTGTTTTTCCTCGTATAATTTATTACTGTTTATTGATACCATACAAATCATACGTCTGTTGAAAACGTATGATTACTTTTTGTGGGAAAACCAAGTTAGTCTATAAGTCATTATGTTTCAAGTCAACACATTTTTGTACCCTCATCCTTCATCTTGGATTGTTTCTTTAATTTTCATTTATTTATACCCGTGCAAACATACATACTCCATACCATAATCCATTGTTTTAGATCTAATCACATTGATTGTAATCATATTCTGCATGATAACTTATATCAATTTTAAAATACTTTTGATTGTCGCTTTGAAAAAATTAAGAACTTTTGTGTTAATAAAACAATTGCCTCTTCTTGTTGCAAAGTAATTCAGCAAATAGTTTTGATTATGGTTGGAGGAAGCCGAGCCCTCAAAATGTGAAATACTGCATTTACGATCGGAACGCATACCAGCCTTTTATCATACACAAAAATCGCAAAACCAGTCGTCCTCCTCCTCCTGAACCAGATTTGATAAATCTTGAGACGATCAATATCACGACACAACGATACAAAATAATTTTCATACTTCTCCGACAATATTCTTCAGGAAAAAAACTAAATTGGATTTTGGGGCTAGTTATGAGGAGGCACCACACAAACGTATAGACAAGTAGGGTTCGAAAAGTAGCCAGCTGTTTTGCCGATCGCCTACGATTATCAAAAACCGCCTGCATGGACCAGAGACCAAACCAACGTCCCTGTTATCTATTGAAATCACTACTCCGGTTTGTCCTACGAACATGCCCTAATACATCAATTCAGATTATTTTTTGTACACGATGCACATGAAACACTTATTTTCAACAAAAAAAATCAAGTAGGTAAAGTAAAGTAGCATCATTTTGATCAGCTATTGCTACAGGCAATTTAGAATCGGGAACATTCATAAAAATACGCAACAGCGAAAAACTTGATTTTGATGGCAGTTTTGATTAAGAGCGACGCGACGTCAGACGATGGTGGTGCGTATGTAATCCATTCTTTTCTGATGATCTCAAACAGTAAGGCTTTCGTAACAGGATGATGGACGGAAATTTAAATCTAAAAAGGCTTTACGGATGAGCGGATACAATGATAGATTTCTTTTGGTTCAAATAAAATCTGCATGATATTTATTGTCGAGCGTACCAGATTTCATACTGGTATTATTACAGATCATCATTGTACATTACCTGAAACATAACATGGCCCTAATCATACACATACAACAGATAGTAATCATACAACACTACCAAAGAATTTAATAGGGTGATTGGGGAAAAGGTAGTAGAGGAATGAGGAATTGCTTTGACCAATAATTCCTCCTGATTGTCGTTTCTTTTTTTTCTACCGAGTTTGGTAATCGCACAAGCTTATCAGGCTGGTAAATTGGTTTGTTTGATACATATATAATTTCTCCTTTTACAAAGAATAAAGCTATATAGTCGAACCGGCAGAGATTTTTTTAGTCGGACCAATTTCAAAACCCCTAAACAATGGGGTTCTTCTTAAGAAGGATTACGTGATTACTCAGCAATCACAGGGGTTATTTTGCAATAAAGAGTGTTTTTAGAGGATTTTCGTCTGAGGCAAAACAACGTTTACATGAAAAAAAGTATTGTTGGGATGATAAAATATCTAACTGATTGTGTTCAAAAATTACTCGGTAACTGTATGATTAACAATATTTGGCAGTGAAAAGACGAGTTGGCAAAATGTTTCGCTCAAAATTTAGGAGATAGTTTGTGAAAAAGAACAACAAAAATGGTTAGATTCAATGCGCGATATGGTTGAACGACTGTAGTGATGATTCAGTGATGGAGAAAGGATGTTGTGTGCACGCAAAAAAAGGATGAAGATGAATGAATAGGTTGCAATTTGGAAAGCAATAAACATAAAAATTGACGACGTGTGTTACGCCTGTTGCCCAACTTCAGTCAAACTAAAGCGAATGCTTGAGTTGGTTTTAGTTAGAAAAAGAGGAACAACATATTCAAGTATGTAGGCAGGTTTGTTCGAACGTGTATACGAGTGTGTGTGCTTGTGTCTGTCTACCTGGTTCTTGTCTATGAAAAACTTGTCCTTTTCTGTCACGTCTTCTCTTGCCTCGTTCTTACTCTATCATTTGCATAGCTGGCCCTTGTTCACAGATTTTTCTTCTTTTATTAATATTAGAATTATCTTTAGAAAAATCTGAAAATTGGTTGTGAATAATTTGTTAAGGTCAAGTGATCTCTTACACACAATTTATAATTACCCGATGGGTGGTCGTCCTATGATATGAATTGTAAACACAGAGCCATAAAGACTTGCGTTTGTAAAAGAGAAGCTGAAATGTTATTTCAGCTCTGATATGATACGCGAAGAGCTACCAGATTTAATGCTCCATAGATTGGTTCTAAGCAGGGGACAAGGTTTTAGATCTCAAGAATTACCATGCAAATTACGCCCCTTCGATTTACTAATAAACCTAAAGGTGCCATTGTTCTGAGGTGGGGATTAAAAGTCGGCGCTACTCAGACCACTACCTTTTAATAGTTTAATTTCGGCTCTAATAGGTCCAATCTAATATTTATGATACGAAGGTAAGATTGCTTATAATAATTTCCCTGATAACTTGGACATAATGTAATGGCGACTATGTTGAAGATTGGGAATTATTCAGATATAATAAAATATGAAAAGCAAGTGTGATCCTTGTACCAACAACTAATAACAAATTTGTATTTATACATTCGAAAACGAAACATCATATGTTCAAAGAAATCATTTTGTAAGCATTCACGTAAACGAATTGTACGCAATGGGATTTGGTAAAGTTTTTGTGGGTTGTCACTATTTTTGTCGGACAGTCAGTGAAACTTCTGTAAGTTAACACTTTGGAGTACGTTGACAAGAATGGATGACTTGTTGTAGTTCACACTCCATCATCTCCCTATTCCATTGAGTTATGTCTGACCACTATGTCACGGCTGCCCAGCTCAAGCACGCTTACTTTACTTCTGCTGTGCAGTTTGGCTTATCTACAGGCAGTAGTAAAGTCATAGTAATGCTAATGAAGGTTCCAAAAAACGTGCTTCATGGGCTCATAAGTCCGTGAGGTATACCTTTCACATGGACGAAGAAAAATTATAACTGTTAAAAGAGCTTATAAAATTACACGATCGGAGCTTATTTGTGATAGCATATTTTGCTTTTGTAAAAGGGTTAAAATCTAAGTACAATAATCGTAACAGTCAACTATGCCCCCACCACCAACTGCACTCGATGGGGATGCCAAGATTAGTTCCTCCTGCTGAGACTGTGATGCGATACGCATATAGACGAGATAAATATGGCTCAACGTAAAACGCTCATTTTGTCATGAAAATTAAACTTGTAATTTTCTTCGTTCCATAAACAAGTGCAGGATCAAGGAAATTAAAAACTGGTGTAAAATAAAAAGAGGCTCTAGTATAACAAGTGACAGTTTTTGTTCCGGTGTATAATAACTTACAAAAAAGTAGAAAATCATGGTTTGCTTTTTTGCGTTATTATATAGGAAACCTCTCCATTTCTTTTCTTTTTTGTAATTAAATCTTTAGAGCAGCTTGTACTAAAACAATATATTCATCAACGAACGAGTAATCTTTTTTAAACTAATTAACGCAGAATGTCATCAAGAATACGCTCTGCAACAAAGTTACAATTTTTAATACGGCGAACGAATTTTCTCACTTATATTTTTTTGACAAATAATACGATGCACTAGTTTAGCGAAATAAGAAATATGGTTACAACGTGACCCCCTCTCCATTTCTTGTTGGAAGATAAACTTCATTTCCCCCAATAAACTAGCCTCTTTATCAAAAGCGTCACTAAAAATGCTGTAAAAAACACTCGAGTTTATTTTTTAAGAAGTTCGAAAGTCAACATTTTTCTTCATGTAAACTGCTTTCTGCCCTACTAAATGTTCATAGGGTGTGCTCGTATTCTTTCTTCTCTTGGTTCAGCAACAAGACTGTGCTCAGAGAAAGCCCACCCGTTTACAACCACCGTCGTGAACACATAATAAAAGCGTACGGTATGCTTTTAATAGTCTAATTAGAAAGAAAACACTATTCCACATATAATTTTTTCTGTATTTATCGGTGGAGTACAATCAAATAAAACCTCCCCAGTAGTTTCATCATCTCCGAATCTTCTTGATGCAAGTTGATCTCAAAAACTTCTACAGCAAAACTTAATATATTCACGCCACCTCTGTTACCACCATGAGAGTATACACACCAAATTCCCTTTGGAATTTGAAGACCTGTAAAAAATACGCCTATGCTGAAAGATCTCATTTTACGGGTGTAAATTTAAATAATTGAGCATTTTTTATACTCCTTCCTAAGTAAAACAACGAGATATAAATGGAGTTGAAAAAGTTGAAGGTGGAGATGCTTGGAAATTAGGAGAAAAGACCTCATAGATCGTTTAATTTTCATTTCATGGAACAGAAGCCTTCCTTAACTCTCGAATGTTGATCTAAAGTGTACCAAACGTATATACTGAAAAACCAATGTAAAATTGGTAAAATCAGTTTTTCGCCTTATGCACACACATGATGCGAGAATTTTTAAAGGCCTGTTGAACTAGTGAAATTACATCGAAAACGATTTTGACGGTGCTTATGAAAGTACTTTTTATACAAGAAGAGGCCATCTCTAACATGTGAAGGTTAGATTCAGTTGGGGCATGAAAAAAATGCTTAAAAAAGTGATTATATGAGAATACACGGAACGAGTATCCAAATGAATTCAATGTGAGATACACCAATTACCATTTTTTAAACGTTTTTTATAAAGCTGGTGTACGATGGGAAAGAAAAAGTATAAAAATCTATGGAGTGTGGGATGTCTCGATTGTCTAGCGTGTTTTCTCTCTTGTCTTGTCTCCCATTAATTAAGCCCGTTTGTACAGCTCGCCCGTGAAATGAATCGACGGTAAAAGGGGCCTAATCGACGTCTAATTAAAAGTCATTGACTGCATTTAAATGACCAACTTTGGGATGATGAGACGGAAATAATGGACCTATTTTTTACGTCATCGAATCCTGTATTTGTTATTAGAATTTTTTTCTACTCCTACCGAGGCGAATTTATTCGGAGCCACCAGTAAATACGAGAGAGAGATGCATTATCTAACTACTGTAGAGTATTAGATTAGACTTTTGAGAAAAAAGCAATCCAAATGTTTTATCGGATTTTAACGGAGACTTACATACACTCTTTAATAAAGTGAAAAAATAATAAACGCATTACTTGGTACTTGAATGCCTGCTAAATGTAGAGGGTTGAATAAGAGCGATTTTAATTTTGGAACTATATGTTTTCTTTTTTTTAATAGCTCACTACTGTTTACCAAGCTTAAAACTTCTACTTATGCTATAATAGTCTAGTATTAATTTTAAGATTTTTCATGGGATGTCGAGTCCCATTTTTCCGGTATATATGCCCATTATTCACGTACGAAAAATTAATTAAGCACTGCATAAAAAGGCTTAGGTTGATTTGACACTCATCTTATATAGATTTTTGACTATTAACAAAATAAATTAAGCTCCATTTGTATTCCTTTTGTTTCTGTAAAAAATGTGTTAATAAACAAAAAAACGGAGAGGGCAAAAACAAAGTTCTCTGTGCT
>VICI01003371.1:0-13474 GCA_019593645.1 Akabosia matsudoensis | reverse complement strand
GTCTGATTTTCGAAGATTTGATGCGCGACTGCTTTTGGGCGGCGGAGAAAAATTATTTTTGTCTTTTCATCGCGAGTTGCAAGAAGTCCTCGCGTTTTAAACTTTTTAAATGTAGTTTTCAGAAAAAAAGTTCCCTTTTCTCCTTTTCCACTCTACTTTTTTTTAGAGAAAGTCTCCAAGATGCCTTTTCAAAGAGAAATCGGTTTGGGAAAAGCGCTAATAAAAGTTTCGACATTAAAACGGTAACACCAAATTAATAGGCACGAATTTCGGGCTTTCACAAACGTTCCTCTGCCACAAGGAAGTTGGTCTTTGTCCGTGTACTAGGGGAAACTGTATTCAGTTTGTGTAGCTCATCTGCTGCCATGGTTAAAGAGATAACAAATTTTGAGGGTTTTTTTTCTCATTGCAAAATAACACAAAAAACTTTATGTCTGCATGAGTGGTCTTAATGAGAATGGGAGTTTGATTACTTCACAAGTATCTTTTCTCATAACATTATTTGCTCAAAAACTTGAGTCTATGGGAATACATAATAGACCAAAAAAGGCAAAAAAATTGTTGCAAGGATGGAGTAGCGCGCATATAGTTGTTGCCGTCTTCCTCTGTTGCCTCTGTCATTTTATTGACGGAGATTTCCAGAAGACAACAAAAGTTGCAGATTCAGATGAAAATTAAATGAGTAAAAAAGAGAGAGAGAGTTTGTAAATTTGAGCGAATTCATTTTGATCACTTCTTCCATGTGCACACAAAGGGTTTTGCGGCGTCTCCATTGCAGGGAAGTGCGTGCAAATGAAAGGCTTGTAGAGTTACAAATTAAACCACGACAACTTCCAGTTTTGAGTGAAATACCTATTCTAGTTGCGTGCTGCGTTTCAATTTAGACCGGAGAATTATTTTACTTTAAGGTTTATTCAAGCAGGCGATAATCCCATGACGCGATTCTACTTTTGCATGTTGATTTTCCCCGTGAACACGGATGACTTCACGTTCTAGGATGTGTTCAGCTTGTGGAATTTTAATGCTGAGATAACACACACGTGTACACGCGTTTTGTTTGGAATGACAATCGGGCCGAAGAATTCTTGTATAAATATATTTTTGAGAATCTTCTGCATTTTATGTAATCTGTTATCTGGATTTCCCTTATATCATCAACCTAATCATTTGGACTTTAAATTTTCGGCTTATTTGTGGAACTTGGAGCATTATGAAAACTTTTTTTCAGAACCATTTCATTCAGAGAAGGATTTGAATATGTGAAAATTTCGCCATTAAAATAAATTTGTATAGTTTTCTCGTCTCTACGCTTCCGCAATAAAAATAAATGCTAAAAACCTTATTTTTGGTGAAGTTTTGGGGATGATTCCTAGAAAAGTTTATGCCCTGTTTTTCCACGTGGGTAAATCAACAACAAAAAGGGGAAAGAATTTTTCGCACACTCATTTGCAGCTCATGCTATGCCCATAGTTTCCACACTATTTTCATATACGTCATTAGCATTATAGAACATTAACATTAAACTAGGTCGTACTAACTACAGACCACCAGCCAAGTGCACACACACACATGCTACTCCGGAAGTGGAAGGTTTAAGGGAAACTATATTCGTGCAAACAGAACTGAAATTACCTTGCTCATATTTTTTTTGCAAAAAGAGCAAGTTTTTATCGTATACAGTGCAACTTGGAAACTACTGTCCTGCCTCTTGCACAACCTCCACAAATCAGCCTTGCAATAAAAAGTGCTCTAAAAACATCAACAACAAATTGTATGTAAGGGGAACGCTTCTTTGTAATTTTTAAACTTTTTTTTCGGGTGCAGTCAGAGCAGAGCGAGTCATCCCCCGAAAGACAAAATAGACGAGGATCCTTGATGCACAGAGGTTTATCCATTCTTCTGTAATCTTTTATGAAACCAACTAGTTGAAAAAGAGGAAGAGCCTGTCCTGTCAGTCACTAGTACTTTATGAAACGAAGGTACGTGTGTATTCAATGAGCACTTTTGTGATAACGACGATGTGGCCAGAAAAGACAAATACGATACTCAGCTCTCTAGGCAATTAGTGGGAAAGGTTGTTGAAAGCTGGAGCTGAAGGGAGCTTGCATAAAGCACCAACAATAAAAGAAACTCTGCTTCATATTTATGATAATTTTTGGCCATTATAGACTGCATTAAAACTAAAAACCTAAACGTCTCCTCTGTATGCCCAACCTGAGGGTGGATTTCAAATGCACAAGAGGAAAAAAGCTTTTACGTTATGCTTTATGCTTAAAAAAGACAAAGCGTCGCTTTCATGGTAACCGAACCATTATATTTCTTTTAGTAAAAATTTATTCTTCATATTTTCGTTCGAAATGTCCGCACGCTACAAGGTAAATGCGGGATTCATAGCGAAGGAAAAACATTGTTGAAAGTCGGCTTTTTACAAAAAGACATGAAAACAGAAAAAGTATTATTTGCGCTTCAGAAAGCAAAAAACAGCAAAAGAATGCGCAATTTCTTTATTGTTATTACTTTTCCAACAGTTTTCTTGGGAAAAGTTAATGTAAGACAACTGCAAAAAATGTACGGTTAAGATCTACTTTATGGAGAAAAAACTTCCAGTTGCACTTTTGACTAGCACATATTTTTTTTACTCTCTTCTTGCAAATATGGCGCTCAGTGCATTTTTTGTTGGCAATAGAATGCTCTGTCATTTTAATTCTAATCCTGCAGTTAGCAAAATGATGACGTAAAATTTCAGTTGACCGCTTTACAGGAACGTAATAAGAAATAGTTTTTATTATTATTAAGATGGCAGAATCCTAGTATGTTCTTATCTATTGTAAACGAAATAAGCGAAAATGTACGGGAAGAATTAGAAATCCTTTTGAGGAAAAAGTGTGTTCTTTTCTTGGCGATTTTTTAAATATTTGATGCACGAGACCAATACTGGAACCAAAAAATATGTATACATATGTGTAATACATGATAGGACATTTTACAAATACATGTACTCATGTGCATACATGCCTCTTTAAAGTTAGCAAGAAAGCGGGGTCTACGTAGTGTATACTGATTACGAGCCGTATTAAAAGAATATTAACTACAGAATCCGATTCCACACAGAGAGAAAAAGTTTAGAAGAGAATCAGAGGAAATAGTGTGAGATTGGGATTTCCATTCAAATTAGAGTTTCAACCCTTTTTTCCAAGACCTACTTTTCCTCGCTCTTGGCAACGAAACCAAAAACGGAAGTTGGTAAGCATTACAAAGAGTGACTGGTTGCTAAAAAAGTCTAGTCTACCTTACCCGTTCGCTATCACTTTTTTATGAACGAAAGTCTATCCTCATATTTAATTACAATCTTTTCTCAAAAATTTGGTCCACAATTTTACGTGGTTTAACGTTTTTCGAGAATTATTAATCATTTTTACAGCCTTATATAGTATTTTTGCGTATTTACCGTACGCTTTTAAAAACCTATAAATAATATTTGAACTGAACCCGAGTACAGTTCTGTCTAGCAGTCTAGCCAAATCAACCGTGTAATCACGAATAAAATACTTTTATTGATGTATCTATAAAGTTGCCTGGCTTCTGGAGTGGGCTGATAATAAGGGAAACTAGTGATGCATAAAAAAAAGACTAAAATACTACAACAAAATTCTATTTTCTATTATTCCCAACTTCCCTTTCATCTAGAATTTCACAGAGATAGAAAGAGAAAGTATTTAATTTGCAAGCTCCATGAAAACTCTCTGAACTTGAGTGTGTATCCAAGAAGAAGAAAAAAAAAACTTTCTTTGGGCTTCGAAAACTGCCATTCTATTTTCTGCATACAATTTTGATTACTCGGTCCTATGGCGGAAAGCAAGTAATTCTATACAGTTTTTCTCTTCCTAAAGTTGGATCACCCAAACTGAAACAATGTTTCGACAAGTTTCAACTTACTAATTATTACTGCCTTGTAAGAGCCGTACTCGTTCAACTTCTTCAACAGTCAACTCTTACAAATCCACTTACTTGCACTAAGAAAAGTATGGCTATGGCTCTATATGGCTATATGACACTACATGCATTCTAGGACTCCGTCGTGTATACATTCTACAATAACTTGTTTAATCTAAATTACACTAGACTAAGTTTTGTAGACCATTTCTAATTGCAGTTATTCTTATAATGAAAAACACTTCTAAACTTCCATTTGATTCCGTGTTTTTTTTTCTTCAAACCTTGGCAGCCCTTTATTTTCTCTTGACGTTTTTCCGAGTGCACGTCAGCAACCACTACACCCTCTTTCTATTGATATGATAAGTTATGCTGATTAGGCGTGCATACATTAAAACCTTTAATTTATTTAGAAAATAGGCGCTTGATTACTTCCACAAAGCGACTTCAAAAACTGTAGCTTGCTTTATAAGCCACCCGCATATCCGTTGAAGAAAAAAAACTAAATATTTTATTATATGTGTTTGCATACGTTATTACACGAGATTTACTTTTTTCAAATGCTTTTTGAAAACTTTCTCTTTCTTGAGAAAGAACAAGAAAATGATTTATGAAAGTTTAATGAGAAATTCCAGAGAAAGAGAAAAAAGAACTTACCCTTTTTCGGATGCCGTTTGTTCGTCAGGGTAGAAAACCAAAGACATCCAGACGTACACTGATTACATGTTTGGAGAAGCGAGTTGTGGTGTAACTCTCTGTGATGCGGGGCAAGGCTTCTCGTTATGCAATATCAGGGGAATATCTCTTGTGAATTCCACCGCACTTGTGCAAGTATACATATTTTCAAGTTGTTTGATGAGTTGACGAAGGGATGGGTCGACTAGTTAGTCACCAAGTAAGGTAATACCAGTGAGCTGCGGGATGACTCCGAGCTACATATTTTTTGTCCTTCAAGAGCATTGCCACTTCTATAGGAGAGAACTGAGTAAAAGTTGAAGCACCAGTGGATACATTCACAGAAGATATTGAGGCGGATGCTTTTGTAGGTGAAGAGGGCACATCGTCATCATCTCTATGTGCGTATGTGGATTGTGGATACTCGAAACCCCTAACTTGGATTTTTTTCATCTAATTTTCATTTTCCAAACTTGTTCGGCCGCCGTTTCTCAGAGTTTTCTTCAAGAATAGCGAACAACCATAGGAAAACGATGGAAAGAGCCAACACATTTTTACAGATTCCGCGTGGATTTTTTTTCATTTATGATTCTTGGAGTTTAGAAGGAACCGAGAAAAAAAGTTTGTTTTTTTGCCAAGGAGAATGTTGCGAAACGGGCACATAAATTGAGGTTTCGTGGGAGCCATCATGACAACAAACTTCATAATCTTTTATATTATTTAGAGTTACATATGTCATAAATATTAGTGCTTGTGAAATGTGCCATTCATAATGTTCTGATTTACAGAAGAAACAAGTAGCAGGACGTGTTCCCAAAACTTTTATCCTTGTATAATGTTGTTGTAGGCGTGTATACGAAGATGTACAAAGATCCTATCAGCTACGCGTACTTGTATTAATCGTAAAATAAATATTTATAGACTGTTTCAATTATTATACATACTACGCAGAATAATTATAATAGTTTTAAAACTTTCACCAGGGATTTCCTTTTTGATGACAAAGTTACGTAAAATTTGCAACTTAGAAGACTAAAGATTAAGTTATATTTTTTCACATGTAATCTTTTGTCACATTACATTTCCCATAGCTACATATTCCTATTCAAAAGGTAAAAATCGTATTGTAAAAGTATTCTGCATAGGTACACGGATACAGGGTGAAGGAAAAACACTGAGGAATAATCTAACCCGACACATCAGACACCCAGTCGCGTTTTTTATACGTATAATACATTTTGGACTGAAACCCTAACCTAGCAAGTTGTGACACCAAGCCTATGAGCGCGTTTGTAAAACTGGTTGTCTGCAATGTAGCATCTTTTGCACATACACAATTGGGTACGTCCTAGGAATGCAACTAATATTTCATTCTAAAAAATTCTTTCACCGTCATTTTTTACAGTTTTTCTCATTTCTGCAAAATATATAGAACACTGGGTCTATTCCATAGTAAAACTGCAGGAGTTGTCCTATAATGGAAAACCATATTTCACGTTTAACTGCGTGCCTGTACAAATTGTATGTGCAGAAATGTGTGGGATTTTTTTGTGAGTGGATGTTCATTGGTAGCAAAATTATATCCGTGTAGTTATTACATAAATCCTTATTTGTTTAGTGGAGAGAGAGAGGAAGCTATGAAATAGATATGGTTTTTTTGAATGGAGAGAGATATTTGGTTCAGTAAGTTCTCCCCTCGTCTGTTTTACAATTTTCCGTGATGATCCGCAGACTTTGAATGGGGAAAGTAGGCTTGTAATATTATTATCATTCATTCGACACTTTCACAAAGGAACAGTCAAAGCAGAAGAATTAGCATTTGGAGGTTGTTGCAATGCTATTCCAGTGACCAGGCAGACAAAAAGATTATAACAAGGAATCAACAAAACCATTTGATAGGGGGTGGTTGCGGATGTAGAGAAAAAAATGTATGATAGTTGGAGTAATAATATGATCGTTAAGGAAGCTATTGTTACTGTTATTGGAACGACTGCATCTTCATAAGTCCGCTGTATGGAAACTTGAGGATATTTGGTTTTGAGTTTTGTGGTGATGGAGTCGTATAGAGGCGGAATTTATAAATGAGGGCATACTCAGAACCAACGCAACGGTGATATAGGCGAAAAGAGCAAACTCAAGATTTAGGTCGGACTTGGAAAAGTTTGCAATTAATTATAATATGGATAATGAAAATTAATCTCCGGAAGGATTATTAAAATGTTGAGGAAGAGAAGGACATGTCAGTTGGTGCTTGTTTCCCTCCGCATTATTGTACGAGTGAGTGTGCAGTCGGGCTTGTGTACAAGGCTGGTTTGGCTGATGTAGTACTGGTCGTTGTGCAAAAACAGTGACTTTTTGAGTGGAATCGATAAAGCAAGATGATGATAATGACAGGAGGAATGATAAAATGTGAAGAGATAAAAGTAAACTTAATGTGGTTGGGAGAGCTCGGCTGCTACAGGGGAGCGAATAGTAATTCAAGAGGGAAGAAGATGACGACGAAGCTGCAGCTACGGACGACGTGCCGGTCGAAGAGCCGTCAGATTTTCTCCTTTGAATTGCTGCCATTTTGTCTCCTGTTTTTGGGAAACCAAATGAATAATGGATAAGTTTGGGTGCTAGTGTGTTTTTACATTAAATGTACATAAAATGCAAGAAGAATAAACAAGAAAACTTCTGGTATTTTACCTTGCGAAATGTAAACAAGCGTAGATGCCGGCTCGGCGTTTGCCGTTTCGCAAGTGTAGTTGCCCGAGTCTGTTAACTGAGCGTCTTTAATGATCAGCCTTGATTGTGTTTTGCTTCCAGTCTCGGTTTCAATAGAGAGGTCCCTTGTGCTCCCGTAGTTGATCATGCGATCGTTGTGGTACCAGAATATATACTCTGGGGGCTTTGGACTCTGTTTCAAAATACAGTAAGAACAGTGGCTCAATTGTCTTTCCATGAAGTTTTACACAGAATTCCCATTTGGTCTCTTCCATGAATAATGTCTACTCAGCCATAAGATAGCTCTGTAAACGATCCAGTATAATATGTACCGTTTTCCGTTATTGTATAACTCAATTTGCTTAACATGCAAGAGGGAAAAACTGACAACTCAAGAGGAAAAAGGATTGGGAAAGATAAAGTCAAAAGGAAAATGTTGTTTACCAAAGAACGACACGGGACTAGTGAATAAGAACATTCGGAAAGCAATCCTTTTAAGATTACACCGTCAAGCAAGACACCGTCGCCACAAAACGTTGTGGGCGATGCATACCACAAAAACAAAACAAAAAAGTACCTTGAAGTATTTTCGCTGTTTTCACTGACGGTGAGGATACAATCTATGTCTTCGCAGAATCACATGGAGGTCACATGCAACATTCTCCAGACGACTCACTTCAACAGACATGTCAAAATATAACTCATTCACGCACGGAACATGACAAAAGATCTTGTCTAGTTTTTTAAAAGGTCGAGCTACCTATCTACATGCAAACTGGGTAGCAAGAAAATGCCTGTTTCGTGCGTCTTTCTGCCATAGAGCTTGTTGTTCATGCATAGCAAGAGATTTTGCTTTCACGCTGCAAAGTATCCATTTTCTTACAGGAAAAAACAAACGTTTAGGAGTAAAATGGTCAATTCAAGGTTTGGGAGGATGGGTAGGTTTGGACACATTCCCATATTTCATTTGTCGAGAGAACGTAGCCTGCATAGAAATTAGAAGTTGCATGGCTAACTACTACCGCATTAGGAGAAAAATGCGCTAGAGTATTTTTGTGCAGCATCGCACATCTTTTTATTTATAGAACTTCCGTAACAGCTCTGTCCGTCCTGCTGTTTTCAGTGTGAAACGTAAAAAGTGTCTAGTTGCTGGTGTAAAAAGGAGAATCGCGAGTAGGAAAAAGATACATGTCATGTCCCCAGTTCTTTGTGGTCACCACTGGGGAAGTAAGGTACACAAACTAGTCAACAATATGCCACCGACGTGTATAGCGTCAGGAAGAAATACATTTTACCCATGAGAGAATTTTAAGCGGAAAAAGTATGTTTTCTTTTATGCGACCATCGCCTCACTAGCACTCAATTTTTTATAGAAAAGGTTACGGGGAAAAATGTATACAGCTTTTTTTTGCTTAGCACGCTCTAAATTTCATTTAAGGTATCTACTACTTATTTATTTTGAGCTACTAACCTTTTCCACAATGCAGACAAGATTGATAGTACTGCCCTGTCGGATGTGATACTCTCCACTGCCCAGGATGAATGCTTCAGGTACTACTACAAACACGTGGACAGCAAATGAGCTGATCCCCTTACCGGATGATACCTGGAAAAAATATAAAAAATAAATATTGTCAGTTAATTTTGATCAGAAGATATAAAAATCAATTTGATAGAAATAAATAACTATTCCGGGCTGTCGTATTTTTCATTTCATCTTTATATATAGGAGTTCGTTGACAGTCTTATATGGAGTTAACGAGGATTTTTTTAAACGTCAAACGTATACATAGACTCGTATTCGTACAGTACGGTGTTCTTGGTGCTAGATGAAATAGACAAATGAAAAGGTAAAAAAGGATGTGCGATCTGATCGCCTTGAGTAATCTCATCACGTACATTGG
The DNA here is from genome assembly GCA_019593645.1 of Akabosia matsudoensis. NCBI lineage: Eukaryota > Metazoa > Arthropoda > Collembola > Entomobryomorpha > Paronellidae > Akabosia > Akabosia matsudoensis. Next base: position 4,256 of record VICI01003371.1, on the reverse strand, counting down.
CTACTTTCTCTGGCATTTTATTTTCGTCCGGTATATATTTTCTTAGGTTTTGTCTCGTTTACCAATCTGATTCATTGTTAGTCATATCTCTTCTCCGTGAAAATCTCCAGGAATTGAATACGGCCACGAAAGGAACAACCGAAACTACCACTTGCAGTTTCTACCCAGTAGAACAAAAAACGGGGTGGATGAACTGTTGAAATTGTAACGGAGAAAACATAGTAAAAAGAAACACCATCAAAGTCTGACAGTCAAGTCAACGTCAAAGTTTCGTCGTAAGGAAGCTTTTAGAACTTAAGGAAAATGAGCTGTACAGCTATTTAACTTTATCTTGTCATCAGCAAGCTTGTCCCTATATTACATCATTTTTCTCAAACTTTCCCCGAAATAAATCTACAAAATCTTGGAAGCATTTAACAACTTCTTTTCTTGTTCACACCCTCTGCCATTTCGAAAGTTAAACGTCCAAGAAAATAATATTTTCGGCAGTGTTGCTTTCACTTGCGAAAAGTATTCGGTGACGAGGGAAAGCGTACCGTCACAACAGGAAACTTGATGTATTCATCATAATGTCCTCCTTTTCGATTTCTTACATATTAAAAGTGCCAACAATTTTCTTTATGACGTTGCATCTTGTTCGTACTCTCGTTACCGAAAATATATGTTTCGGGGCTCAAAATGAAAGTCCATTTATCCAAGTCACCTTTTTTGCTGCTTCAAAGGAGACACGACCTTCAAGGGAAATTGCCTTTTCAATACTTTTTTTCCATACCAATTCACATTTTATTCTGCACAGCAGTTGGCAAAAAAGTGAAAGTTTTCAAAGCTTTTCATACTTTGCCCCCTTTGCTTTACCACTAGTGTTACCACAGTGTGTCTTAACAGGACGTTCATCATATCTGTCTGAATCTGTTTAGACACGTACACAGTTGCTAAATTCGGTTAGTTTCAATAACCGATAAAGTGATACCATATCAAGTTTTTTGCTTTTATATAATATGAAGGCACCCTGGAAGGTTTTTTTCTTTGGGAAGCAGTTTATCTCTCGACCTTTTTTAGCGAGAAAGATATGTATTTCTTTGGCCTGCGTCCTTCAGAAGTTTACTGCGTTAAAGTTCTCTACAAAGGTTTTCAGCTGTAAGGCTAACTGGAAGGAAAATTTGCCGAAGAAGCTATAAATAATAGTTATCAAATTTCCTGTCTTCCACGTTACTATCGTTTTCCAGCAACCTTTATTTTTATAGAGTTTTATTCATGCGTGCGAGTGCAAGTCAAATTCTCTTTAAAAAATATACAACTCATAGTGATACATAATAGGATTTAGTGCCGCAATGCTCCTTTTATTAGAAATATTAATAATGACATTTGGAGTAGGTTAGACTGGCACTGGATTGATCCCAGTCTTGAAAAGATTTGTATATCATCGATTTCATGTACTCTCAGATACACTAAAAGAATAGAATCTCGCGCCTGGACAATGGTTTTTCCCATGTATTTTTGCATAAGAAAAAAAATTCTCCTCCTCATTTTTTTTCTTATGCAAAAATACATGGGAAAGAAACCATTGNATTTTTTTTCTTATGCAAAAATACATGGGAAAGAAACCATTGTCCAGGCGCGAGATTCTATTCTTTTAGTGTAGCCGAGAGTAACTTTCACCAAAGAAGATATGTGCGTAAAACCTTTCATTAGATTGCTTTCCATTCTGGTTTTGAGGAACTCAAAGACAAAAAGGATATGATATTTTTACTCTAGACGATATACGGTACGGATGTAACGTTCCAAGAATAAATATACCTTTGGCCGAATTTTAATAATTAAGCAGGTGCTCTAGGGTAATTAGAATTCAAGTCCAAATAATGTTTCACAGTCTTCTTGCCTACTGTTGTTCATCTGGCTTTCTCTTTCACGACTAAGCTTCAGGGCTCAATGGAATATAGTGACGCAAGTTTATTACCTTCCTAGGAAGTCAAACGCCAATATGCATTCAGCCATTTCAGTCACAAGATCAATTACTATCACTAACGTAACTCGTGATCGTTCAAGTAAAATATCCTAATTCATGATGCCTCAAGTTTAGTATCTTTTGGAGCAAGCCAAAAATAGCTAGACTCCTCATGCACGCACTCCTTCACACAAACAAGAACATAATTAACAAGGCTTTCCTTACTTTCTCCTTTTCTCAATAGCTTGTTTTTGTACGTCTCTACGTTCTTTTGTCTCTATATACTGAACAACTTATTTATTAACTTTCGTATATGTGGAGCACCTACGGAGTTCTTGTTTAATCTGCGATTACCCTGGTATTAACTTCAGTTCCTCTTCTTGCTAGCAGCCCTCTTAAACTCCTAACAAATATGTATGACGACAAACAACAAGAGATTCTCATTTTCCACCATTTTGTCAAGTTCTGGTACATAAACATAGACAAAATTTTCGACATTAATACACATCTACGCCGATTATTATCATAGGAAAAGTCGTTTGCTCGCCTTTCCGCCACAACCTCCATCGTGACAATACCCGTATGCCGCCTCCTTTTGTCCCTAGACAACTCGCGAAAAAAATCCCTACCATTCTCCTGCGTTCTACTATAACGTCTGCCAAAGTAAACTTTTGACTTTCCAGCTTGAGCAAAATCAGAGTGTATAGACAACCAAGAGAAAACCATGAAACGAGCCGCACTCAAACACATGCGTTTATGTACAACTCTACCTTTATAGAATACCCGATACAATTGAACAAGTAGTTATTCTACATCCACACACAAGTGGAAGATTTTGATGGGTTCTCGGTTCCGGATCCTTTTATTTGGTTTCCTTTTTCAACCTGCGCTGGCACTCAAAACGGTTACTATAGTTGAACAAACTGTGCTCTACTTTACTCGAAATACTCGAAAAATATCTACATTTCATGGAAAAAAGGTGACAAGACTCGTTCATAAAATAAACCTCACAAGCTAACCCATGTCCGAGCATTTTTTCTTGATTTAGTCAGAGAATTGGGCAGTTTAAGACGGGAAAACCGATATAACATGCCAAACACTGTACCACAATTTTCGGAGAAAACTTGAAGACGTTGTTACGGTGATGACGGCAGGCAGTACAGCATTTTACAACCACTCGCCATGTGCTAGATAACGAGCTTTACCGGTCAAACAAGACCAAGTGACTTCACACGAAATTGTGATTTTTCTATATTGATACTGAAAAAGTTAAAGATAAAGAAAAAGAAAACGCAGTAAAAAAACTTATGTTAAAACGTGCTGCCATAGAGGACGCATTTCATAGTGACACATTTTCTCTCGGTTCTTACTTGCCCTCTTTTAACCTGTTTTTTTTAGGCAACATAAGGCTCCTTTCTGGAAAAATGTTCGGCAATTGTGAGAGAAGTTTTCAAATAGAAAATAGGGGATTTAATGGCCATCCATTGAAAAAAGTCATCATTGCGTATATCCAGCGTGGTAAACAAGATAATTATTTACTAGTGACTAGGAATCATGTTCCTCCAACGAATGTATAGGTACATATTTTTTCATACACGGATATAGACCCTACGTCCATCTTCCAATTATTCCAATCCAATAAGTTGTAAGAGGATGTACGCGAAGAAACTTGAGGTGTCAGCTATTTCAATAGACTGTTGATATTCAATTCCAAAAAAAACTCACCATGTGCTCGGGAATTTTTTTATTTTGCGGAAGATTTTTGTTGAAAACTTGTTCGTATGCAAGTGTGCAAATAAATGTAATCAGAGCGTGCTGAGAAGAGCTACAGCTCAAATTCAAAATCTTTTGGTGGGAAAGGCAGGTACCCCATTTTCAGTTCAAGTTTCTTGCTTTGAGAGACCTTGTGGCTTTTCTTTTGATATAGTCGGAAAATGGATGGGAAAAGTTTTTCCGCTTTTTTACAGCTGCATCGTCATGAATTCCTGGTTCCCTCTTGTGAGCATAAAAATATGTTTCTATTTTTATTGAATAACAATGTGTTTAATTCTTAGTGTTGAATCATCGATATGAAAATGTAAAGGATTAGTTCGATGCACTAATCCTTCGTAAAATATTCAAGACTTTATTGTTTTAGTTAAGTTTCTATTTCTTGAGTAAGTACCTATGTGTACCCTTTTGTAACCATATCCTTAAGTGTCTACAATTATTCTTTTAGTTATGTTTGTAAGTCCTTTTGCCTATGCATATATAAAGGAGAAAAACCTTTTATGAAAGATCACTCTTGTACAAACCTTCTGGCGAGTAGCTA
>VICI01003370.1:0-13475 GCA_019593645.1 Akabosia matsudoensis | reverse complement strand
TGTTCTCCAGCAGCAATCTTTTCCCTTTCTCGTTCGTTTCCTTCTTTTATTTTCCCTCAAGAAAGAAAGTAATGGGGAAAAGCACATTTGATTTCCGCTCATACATTTTATCAAAGCTTTGTCACTATTTTCTTTCTGTCTTTGTGTCGAACCCAGTCCGGGCGGCCATCTCTCTGGCCTAGTAAACCGGCCAAGCTTGAGGAGAAAAAATAAAAATGACAACGACTACTCACGTGGGAATACTGGTCATTAGTCCGGACGTAAGCTCAAGAAACTCTTTTTTACCTTTTTCTTCGAGAAATGGTTTTTTATAGAGGCTTATGCATATGCTGGGCGCCACAGATAATAAAATCGTTCGCTCAACTTACCATGAATTTTGGCCGAGTCCCAATATTGTTGAGATCCTGAAGAGGTATTCCTCCGTTTCGGAGAGTACAGTAGCCCGGAAGCCCACCAGGGGTAACCCGAGCCGGAGAGGTATCAATCGTGGATATGTGCTGCTGACGTTTGCGGTAATACTCAACTTCATCTGAGTCTGGAAACAAAAATCAAAGGACCTTCGTGTAATATACCTGACCAAAATATCATATTCATTTGCCTCACAAATCCCTCGTTTTTTTTACTTTCTTCTCCAGAAAACATATCCCTTCCTAATTTCAACTTTCTCTTTGGGTTTATCAGAGTGAAAGCCGAAATTACGAAATCAATACTTTATTGCGTCGGAAAAACTGCTATTTTCTGAAGAAAAAAAACCTTCTTGTTCGTTTGGGCCATTTATTCCCATTTCCGATTTACTTTTATGCCTCTAGACACCACCCGCAAATTAACACACATGACTATTTACACACTGCTGACAGCTAGATGGGTATATAGATTTCTCCTCTCAATCCAAACGGTAAAATCTAGTAGCCATGCAACTTAATTAGTCCAATCAAAAGCTGCCACTCCCCATATGTCAGAAAGAGAAAACAACAAAGAAAATACAGCTGTGTGAGGTAGAATGATACTATGGCCAGAGACGGCTGAAACCGTGGATGTTAATGAAAAAAGACTAAAAAACCGGTTTTCTGATTTAAAAAAAAACGGGTAAAAGTGGTTAGAGCAGCTACAAACGGTTATTTTTCGATTTTTTGATAACGGCATCGAAGTCAAACAGTTCTTTTTTAAAGTTCTCAAAGCCAAATATGGCTTAAACTGTCAGCTATTTCCTCCAGTTTAATAGATTATGCAATATCTAAACCTCTGGAATCGTTCTCATTGAAACATTTAATTTTGTCCTTTTGGTCATTTTGAGCCAATTGAACTGTCTGAACTTAACTGTGTTTTAAACCACACCGCGATGTGGTTAAAAACGGTGCCGTTAAAAACCGTTTTTAGCCATTTATAACCACACCACAGTTTTTACCGCTGCCATCTCTGGCTGTTGCCCCGCGACTTCCAAGAAAAAAAATCAGCAGCATCAGCTATAAATACCTGTAGAGTCCCTTATGTACCAAAAAATCGATCAGATCCTTTGATATTCCTACATTTCTTGTTTCTAACTAATGATAATTCACAAATTACTTTTTCCTCTCACATTCTCTTCCATAACGACATCCTCAACCAGCCAAAAAAAAATCAGACATAAAAAAACGCGCACCACCCACGCCCACATGTGTCCAGAGATGCGTTTAGCAATCAATGCGACAAACCTCAAAAGCCGAGAAAATTATTTGGACATTTTTATAGGAAACAACTCGATGAAATTGGATCTTTTTCCTCGAAACTAAAAAACCTGAAGACCTCTCCTTTTTTAGAAGAGGATTTTTATCTCTAACCAACTCGTGTTAATTGCGTAAAAGTGAAAGTAATTTTGAAAGGATCATTAGATCTGCACTCATTAACTTTTACTTTTATCATTTCAGCATCTTGGAAGCTATTTACTAATTCCTTTCCAGTCCTTAAACGTTTTTATGCTATTTCCCTCTTTAAAAAAATTGAAATCCCTATATGAGACTGGTCCATAGAGAAAGTATCAATTTTGTATAGGCTTGCTGAACAGCCGGAAAGACTACTCCTACATTCTGTCAAATCTGCACACATGTCTAAACAAAAAGACAATCTTTGCCTTCGTTAATGGCACTAGCTAAGAGTCACTCAAAGATTAGCCGACCAAGAAACTGGTTGAGCTTGAGCGACATAAGTTGCCTAACCACTTGAACACTTACTTTTAGTTCCCTACGGATATTCTACGGGATAAACTCAAAATTGCCCATTTTTCTCCGTACAGTTTCCATTACAACATTATACAAATAAAACCAGTGTGGTTGCATAGTAGCGAAAGCATTGTCTACAAAGTTTCAAGACTTAAGGTCAAATGACGTAAGAGATTTCGAGATAACAGACAGACAGACAGCACTTATTATCTTATAGAACAGCTTTCGCTACTTAATAAAATATTCATCAAATAAAACCCATACCAGCCGGGAGAAAAAAAATCACTGGCTCTCNACTTAATAAAATATTCATCAAATAAAACCCATACCAGCCGGGAGAAAAAAAATCACTGGCTCTCTTCGGATACTGTAATTTGTACAAATCGTCTTTCAGAGAAAGTAAAGAAAGTTCTCCATTAGATGAGAAATTGCTTAAAGACAAAGGCGCAAAACGTATGTGTATTCACTGCTACCGATATTAGCTACAGTTAAAAATAGAAAACTATAACGTTTCCCTTACTAGCTTGTCCTGTGGACACTGAGATTTCCAACTGCGTTCCTTTTTTTATGACGTTAACTTTCTCACAGTTTGGCTGTCTCAAAGTTTTGGCTGAAAAAAAAAGAAGTGGTTCACTCTGTGAAAATTTTGTGTCGAGAAAGCTTTTAGCTTTGATTGCCCTGCACACGGTCGTCCTCTCGTCGTCATCATCATACAACAACTCTCTAGCTCTTCAAAGGTAGTGTACCTTGACTAACACTTAAGTAATAACAATGTAAACTGTATCTTGTGCCATTTGATGATAGCTTGTATATATATTTTTGCTTTCTCTTTTGAAAACGGGCCACCTACTGGTATTTCTAGGACTATTTTCTCTTTAATCTTTAAAAACAACTTTTGATTTTTACGTGACTGCTGGAGAATCGTCGATGGGAAGCGTGTGGCCTAAGTATTTTTATTTTTATTGGAAATAGAAGCGATTTTGAAAACGAGGTTTTCTCATTTTTTTACTTTGGAGCTGGCCTTACCTTGTGGAATGACATCTGGATTTTTCTCGTCTGGATCGCATCCCTCAGACGTGTCCGTTTTGAGTGGAGTGGTGGCCTTGTCCCGTCTGCGTCTATCGTGATTACGACGCCGTGCACAGTATATTCTCATCACCATTACGACAATTGCCACAATCACGAGGGCTGTGCACACCCCAATCACAATGCTCACAGTGGGAGAAAGCTGGAGTTGAGTGTTTGCACGGGGAATTTCTGTGAAGGGAAGAAGAGAAAAAAACAGATAACAACATGACATTTCAATTTAGTAAATAATCAAAAACATGTACAAAAGTCATACAACCGAACGCCATCATTTTCCTGAAGCTTATTTACGCCATTTTCCACAAAAGAGGCCTCCTAAAGGGAGCCTTCATTAAAGTAGTTGAGCATCCTCGAAAATAAACATTGATCAGTCTGATAAAATAGTAAATACTAGTTGGATGTTATGTCTAGGTCTATGCCTATTTCGATCTGTTTATAGCCCTTAAGGGACCGATTGACCGATAAAAAAGTGCTTCCCTTCGAAGCCGTTTTGGAGTTATCTGAGCGAAAATGAATTAATTATTTTGGATTAAAAGTGCACATCCAATTTCCCCTGGTATACAAGCCCAATACTCGAAGCAAGTAACATTTTTTGTTTATCAAAAATCTGACATATTTTGTGCAGTTAGATTTATGCGCCGTCTGATTAGTTTTTTCCGATAAATATTGCGCTAAAGAAGATTCCTAATCTTGGAAAATTGTACATATTTTTGGACTTGCACCCTTAAGCGATTTGGGTAGTTGGCTGTTTTGAAGGTGAAATCATACGATGCAATTATATTAAGCTATAATCTTTCTCGCTGTATTTAATTTGGGCGGTTGTAAAGCAAGGTCGTAAATAAAAGCTGACAGACACGTAAAATATATGAGCTTTAATTCTCATGTGTGTATTTTATCAATACAAAACTGGCAATAAATGAAATAAATCATTTGTATCAGCCCCCGAAAACGACTGAGCTACCTGAAGCAACTGCAGCGGGTAAATTGAAGGTGACACGTGTTAGTTCTTTTGTACCTAACACTAGTACGCAGCGAATTTTTCACTGCTTTCTTCGAAAATTTACTCAAGAATAACGCAACACTAAGCTACCTGAATGCTTAAGAGTCTTGGAGTATGGATTATAACACTAATCACTACTTTTTTTAAAATGACTTGGATGCTAAGATGCAGCCAAAAGTTATATCATTATGTCGTAATTAGACGCCCATTCAGCATCCAGCACAAACTCGTACATAAAAGCGCAGCAAAAAGTACTTCCCATACCGGGAATCGAACCCGGGCCTGCTGGGTGAAAGCCAGCTATCCTAGCCACTAGACCATATGGGAGGACATTGAAGTTGTATAGCTTCAACGCCGATCAGAATTTTGGTCGTGCAAAACTGCAGAACAACTTGTTTTTTTTTTTGCATTACCTAATTTGCCGCCTCGCAAAATTTTTTACTAATTTTTTTTTCTATCGGCATAGTACAGTGCTAATTGTTCCCAATAATTTATGCTGCGTAGATGATCTAGTAAATAAAATATTTTTACCTGATTCCCTGGTGCGGATTTTTTCCGGATTTCGCATCGTGAAGACAGAGACCGTCTGCGGCTCCGACCTCCCTTTGTTGTTGATCGCGTAGACATTAGCAACGTACGACTGGCCTGGCTCAAGGCCAATCACGCTAAACGCAGGAATTATGTTGGTAATGTTGGCTCGTATTTTATTGTAATGACTATCGAATAACTCTAGCATAAATGACTGCGGCAGACCACCGTTGAATCCCTCCGTACAGAACAAAAACAGCGCATCCGTCGAGTGGTTCGCCACTGTGCAGTTGTGCACTGTATCTGGTCTACCTGCAAATATTCCCAAAGAAAATACCCCAAAAACCTGGTTTAAATCTAGCTCAACTTTGGTTTTTTGTTTCTCTATCACAACCTGATTTAAAAGTTTGTTGCGTTAATATCAAAGGCAAACAATTACGGGATCTACTCGTCATGCATATTTATACAAAGCCCAAAGCAAAAAAAAAAACTTTCCCATATCAGAATCATAAACCAATTTACAATTCACCGGCAACTACATATGCGCCATATCTGGCTATATGTTGGCCTCAGATTTCACAATGTCAACTTTGAGACCACCCGCTGCTGCTTGTCATCATGGATAATATTTTAATGGACAAAACTTTTAATATAATTCAGTTTTATTTATTTTTATGAATGAAAAGCGTAGCTTTAATTTTGAGCCCTGTTTAAAAAAATATTGTCCTTTTTATCCTCTCCACGAAAAAAATCAAGGTTAGCCTACTCTATGTTGCGTTACCCTACATGGGTAAAAAAGTTTTCTTTAATGTTAACAGTGCATAGTAAAACTTAGAATAAGGGAGCCTACTCTAGTCCTTTTAGTCATATAACAAACTTTGTTTGGACTATTTTTAGCGCCGAAAATTTGTGTTAAAAACGCCTAAATTTTAAACTCAAAGCCTTTTCGTTGTCAGCATGTGTTCAGTGAAAATCATGGGCCAACTGCGAAAAAAGAGGAAAGTAAATCTGAAGACTACGCAGAGGTGGCAGCGGTCAAAATTGCGGTCTGGCTATAAATGGCTAAAAACGGTTTTTAAAGGTCTGGTTAAAAACGGTTCAGACGATCAAATCGGCTGAAAATGGTCAAAAAGGATAAAATTAAACATTTCAATGAAAATGATTCCAGACGTTTAGATTTTGCATAAGCTATCATTCTGAACGAAGTTGCTAACAGTTTAAGCCACATTTAGCCTTTGTTTTAAAAATAATGAATTGTACGACTGCGACTTGGGCGCCATTATCCCTTCACAAGCGAAAAAACCGTTTGTAACCATTTAAACCATTTTTACGCGTTTTTAACCGTTTTTAACCCACAAACCGGTTATTTGGTCTTTTTTCATTAAAAACCGCGGTTTTAGCCATCTCTGAGACTACGTAGAAAAACCTGGCGTACAAAGACAGGAAGTGTATTACTTCTTGTGTGAAGCCAAGTAACAAGAAAATAGTTTGAAACTTTTTTTTGCAAATAAAGTCGTACGGATAAAAAAGGTAAATTCGTTTCTCTTTGCATTGCCTTCATACATGCATGTTTCAAAGCTCTAAAGGAAATTGCCGTTAATGGAAAATGAGTTTTGAAGTAGAACACCATAAAATGGAAACTCCCTTAGCCAAGCTTGTTTGGAAAATAGAAAAAGTCTGCTACAGTTTAAAAATGTCGTTGCATGCATATAATTATAGCTACAATTATAATGGTTTTCTTGTACATTTTTTTGCAAATGTGTCGCCGTAATCACTGCTCAGCGAGGTTATAAAATAGCTAAAGTGTTTTGCGGGCTTTTTAAAACCTACTTAGATTAAAGTTGTGAACGAACAAAAAGCGTTTAATTACTTCATGCACATCCTGTTCCTGCAAAGTTTTACTTCCTTAATGGAATTCAACCATTACTAAAACACTATAGATTATATTTTAAAATAACAAAAATGGCGTTGCCTGACCAAACTGCCGTTTAAAAGTTTTTGCAAGCAAATTTTTGAGCATAAAAAAAAGATTTTTGTTGCAGTATAATGCTACCTGCAGCAATGATGTGGTAAACACAAGGCACTCTTTGGTCCCCGATTTTGTTGGTCGCCCAGCAGAGGAGAGTTCCATAGTCCAGCTCAGTCATTGGTGTGTACGTCACAACACTGTGAGTGCCGACGCTTCTGTAAAATATAAACAAAAAGCAAATGAATTTACAATATATTAACTAATAACTTATATAGATAGGAAAACAAGCTGATTTCTGAATGTACATAAGTTGTTTTCTATGCTTCACCGGAGCTTATTGCTCTTATGTCTACTAAATCATCGATTAAAATATGCTCAAAGCAATTAGCTTGAATTTACCGGGACTACAAACTACTGCTTTCCGTATCGATGAAACCTTATTTTTACGATGTCTCTCAACTGGCACCTCTGAAGTACTTTTTTAGCTAAATTATGTAAGAAGAGGAATGCCAGCCGCGGGCCGAGCATTGGAATTTCCTAAAACTGTTACAATAATTTAATATGAAGCACAAAAACACATTTTACGAGCAAATAATCCCTTTACGCGCAACATGAGAAACCATACCATAACCTCTTTTATGGATCTGATACTTCCAGAACCGGAAGGCATTCAGATTTCTTCTAAAAATTTTTCATCCGAGTATGCAAAACAAATCTGTTGCTCAAGGTGAAAGCCCTACAAATATATCCCTGCGTAACAACCCAATCGAGTTTAGACGACGCCACAAGCGACTCAAGTGTGCATCAACATCGCACCGACCGACCCAACCGCTGCATTTTTACCGTTTTAGCCGCAAACAATACCCTCGTTAGAGCAGTATTTCTTGATACCCATCTTTTATTAAAGTTTCAGCTTTAGCGATCTCATATCAGGCCGGCTTTCACCGGGAGGGCATCGCTTTCGAACAATTGTTAAAATGACTACGTGGAAGCGACACAAGAATTCTCCCTTTTTTCATCATCAGCAGCCCTCATTGTTGTTGTCTCGCTAGCGTGGGTTTTTACACGGCTGTAATAACATTTCAACTTGAAGACCACCTCTAAAAAATGCAAAGCCAAAGGGAAAGTTAAGTGGAAAGCGAAAATCATTTTTGTGGATGCAACAACAACATCAAAACAAACCTGGTCGGACTCTGTGAGAGAAAAAAAATATAACTACCGCACGTTCGAGTCTACCTGCATTTTTTCTCTTTTTCTTCTTCCCGAGAAAACGGTGAAAGTGGAATGTAAACTGGAGCCAAAATAAGTTTATTATATTGTTATTATTGTTGTGAACTGGTGGCGTATATTTAGAAAGGAAATGGATGAAAAAGAGGAAATAATGCGATCACTAAACTTTGGTTCCATCGTTCTCCAAACGACCAACAAATAGGGAGCCTCTCACACGGATCTCTTCTCAATTCGCTTTCTCCACTATTTTTTTTCTTTTTTCTCCTCTGGATCCCCGTGCAAACTACCAAGAAAAGCATTTCATTTCCCATTTTTCAGGGAGTAAGGTAAATATTACTTAAACAGGCAGAATAATGAGAATGTTCACTGAGCCAGGCGCTTTTGGAGAAAGCCAATTTTATTGAATCCGGGAGAGAAAGTCGGGCTGGTTGTCTGAGACAGAGTATAGTACTAGATAGAACTTTTTTTTCTCTTTATAAAAATCATATCCTTATCATTTTGAGGACAAAAAGTAGATATCTTTTTTTTCTCTTCTCTCTGGATATCGGTGTCTCTTTAAAAACTGTTTATGTATTTTTTTTCTCTGTTGCACACACGAAAATCACCGCCAAGGCACATTTTCTACCTAAGCTGTTGGTGCTTTCGCGAAATCTTACTTTTTTTACTGGCTTTCTCTCAGAGTGGCTTAGCCACAGTGGGATGGCAGAGTAAAAGCGCTAAATGTTAGCTTAACTTTCTTTTTCAATGCAGTGCTGTCAGTGGGTAAAAGTAACTCTGCCAAAAAATATATAAGAAATTCTTTGGAATTGTTTTTTGAAAAATAAAATGAGATTCCACAGAGTGTGTTTTTTGAGCCAAACAATATTGTCAAATATCCAGTTGGATGCGCTGAGACACCTGCTATTTTTCTCGTAATGCCGTTTTCTCTTTTTGGAGAGAGAGAGAGAGCTTGAAATTCTCTTTGATTGCCTACACATAGAATACCTAATGAAGAGAAAAAAGGTTATACAACTGATGGGCAATTATTGCAATCAGGATTTGGCCTTATAATTAAACCGCTACCAAAATCAGATAAAAAATTAAACGATTTCCACTTTGGACGTAACGGTCTGAACACAATTTCAATTTCATTTATCCTTATCACGGCTAATGACCAGAGGAAGAAAACGTTGCAAAATTAGATAAGACTTTCTTCTCGGCTTTCTCTCACACAACGTTTCCAACGTAAGCTATATTGGATTGGAATTTTACGTAATATTTTTACCGAGAACTGCAACTTAGTTCCAAAGATTGGATTTTTCTCTCGTTTGTACCCGCTGCAGTTACCTAAAAAGAGCTTTACTTTCACTGGGCAAATATTTGAACAAAGTGCAGTCCTGCAGGATTTGAGTTCGCCATGATACCTTCATGACTTTCACGGATTCAACGGGTTCATTCAAACCTAACCGGAGTAAAATGACATATTTAAATTCAAATTAAATGAAATGATTCGCCCATACAAATTCCAAATCGGTAGAAACACTCGTACCGTTTTAGAGAAAGCTCAAGAGAAAATTGTAACTGGCTAGTTTGAAACATCTCTCTTTAAAGTGTGTTCAGGAGCAACTAGTTCCCCTCAGATAATCTGAAAATTTGCATAGCGAAACGATTCCATGACAAGCTCTGTTATTCATTTAGGAAAGCGTCGTCATTAATTTTAAAACTTTCCCTTTGCGGCTCCCGAAATTTTATTTGAGTTTGGATACATCTTAATTTCCTTCCCCCTTTTTCCTCCTTTTGTTTTCTCCTTGATAACGCATTCCAATTAGAATCCTTCCTGAATAGTTTCACCACTGGGGTGGCTGGTGGATTTGCATTTGATAAACCGGCAAACATGCGTTTAACTCACTGGCGAAGGTTCGTTCCAGAACCAAATCCAAAAATATTTCTTTCTACTGCTTATCCTTTTCCCCCGCACAATCTTTTATTGAAGAATATCCAGAGCAAGAGAAAACCCACTTGAAATTCTCACTATTATTATGTTACCCTATATAAATATGTTATACTTTCACCAAAGGATAACGAGGAAACGACCAAAACCACTAAACGAATACTCTTTCAATGTTATTCAAAGCAAACACTGTTATTAATGTCAGTGCTTTGATAGATTAGTTCATTTACCAAGAGTCAAAGCATTTTCTCTCTCCCCCTATTTTCTTCAGCTAAAACCAAACTACCTGCACAATGCACACAAAGCTTTCTCCACAGTGAATGTATCGCGTACGCCTCTGAATATATAAATACAGGTCGAAAATCATCAACTCAAATTACTCTTCTATTATCGCATTCCTTTCCCCTTGTTCAGCTTTCTGAAATAATAACCTGTTTTGGATGCTATTCCTGTTCCTGGTTGATTATTCTCGCGTATATTCACGAGAAAGTGGCTTGCATGGATTATGAATGAACGCTTTCCCCTTGTTATACCCGACCAGTTTATATTTTTTTGGGGGAAAGCATTAAAAGGGTGGACAGGAAAATGAAAGGGTCAAATATCAATACCAGAGATAAAGTGGATATTATATTTTTTTGGTTATTCACCACTTTCACTCGAAACAGTCTTAGGAACGCTGACTTTGGGAAATCACAGGGAAAAAAATAATCCGGGAAATATACGGTCGGTGGCGTTTGTATCCTACAGAAAAAAAAATTCCTGGGACACACACACACAATATATTACGTAATCTATACTGTTCCAAACACCATATTAATCATATCATGCTCCTGCTTCCCAGAAAAAAACTGGAATGGCATGTTTTTATAGACTAAAGTAATCTCCGTTGTTTCATTCAGTTCAGTACACCGTAAAGCAATATTTCATTTTCAACATGTCATCATCATCATCACCTTATTTTTTTGTACCCGGAGCATATCCAGTTTAAAGCATGTATATTTATGCCGTAACGGGTTCGGTTGGGAGGCGTTTCGAATATGCATCTTTAGCTTGGCTTCCTTAAACAATAGACGTGAAAATATGAAAGGGAGTTGTAGCGGGGGAGGGGAAAGCTATGTTACACATATACCTCGTAATGGTATCCCTATTGTGCTGACAACCTTGTTTTCGTTTCAATTATATTGTTGTTATTTTCATAAAAGGAAGATACTGATTAAGAGAAATGAGCCGGAGAGCCAGCAACAATACCTTGAGCAGTAATATGGGAAGAGAAAAGTGAAAGCGTAGTTGTGTATCATATTTTCCCTGAGTTTGGTTCAACTGTTGCCAAAGAAAGGGGAATTTGGTTGTGTAGGAGAAAGCAGTTTTGAAATGTTTTGTTAAATGGCATGAAGATAGATTAGAGAAAATGAGAAGGTTAATGAGAAACGCATGATGTCATTGACAATATCCTGGAACGCTGGAAGATAAAATATTTTCTGAATGTGGATGTTCGACGCCAGCTTTTCTACGCAATAGGAGCTTTCTGCTTCCGGTTGGAATGGGGTTATAGCTTTTGCGGGTGAATTGTGTGCATGTCCTACACTAATCGTGTTAACTTACATAAATAACCATAATAGTCACAGCCAAGATATAATTTACATGAAACTTGTCATGACAAATGCATTTTGCCAAATGTTAGCCTTGGGTGTACACGATTTTTCATAACTTTATTGTTATTTGCTACAAACTACTTCAAAGCTGACTCTTTAAACTATGCTTTTGTATGTTATTTTTGTGCTGTCTTATTATATTTATTTGGGTTTGGGCTTGATTGAAGACCACATGCAAATATATGCTTAAAACATTTACAACTCAATTTCCTCCATGCGAAATGCCCTTTAATCATTTTGAAAAAAATATACAAGTCAAGTATTGATCCGACCCGGAAAAAACTGCAGTCTTACGAAAAAAATACGTAAAAACTTCAGGGGAAAGAATGCTTTTAACAGTGCCGTAGCCAGGATTCAATCGCCAGGCCCACTCCGTATTGATTTTGGACTTATGGCTACCTGGCGGTCAAACATTGAACTATTATGAACTACTTAAAATACATTTTCGTAACGATTCCGGCCCGCTAGTTTCCAAATGTTGAACTATACCGAAATACAACATAAAAAACAAGTTTCTTTCAGATGCAGACCCCTAGCGGGCAAATGTTGAACTATATTGATCCATCAACAAATGCAAATTCATATTGATCCAAGCCCCTGCCCCCAAAGAAGTTCTTGGCAGTCCCAGCCCGCCCGGCGTGCGGCTCTGACGGGCCTCTAGCTCTGGCTGCGGCACTGGCTTCTAAATATCTCTGACGCGGAGACAAGTTCAATGTACCACCACAAGTTTTTCATTTCGCATGACTTGATATTATAATTAAAGGTCTTTTCTAGATGACGAGAGTCTACAAAACTATGTTTTTACTGTAATGCACCATCACAGCCGTATGTTTATGAAAAGGGAGCAGGTAATTAACAAACTGTTGCTGGTAGCCAAGAACCCTCCTCATTATTTTCTGAATATTTTGGCTCACTCAAGTTGAAAATTAAGAGTACTTTCAGCCCAAGAACCTAAAAACGTCCTTAATTTAACAGATTTACCAGGCATCAATCGAGAGGCTCGTTAGCGTTCATTGTTCATAAGTTGGGCAAAGTGCACAAGTTCATTTTTTGCAAGATTTTTGGGCAGTTGATTTTCACGCATGAAGCTTTGCGTGAATCTCGGTACGCAGCTCGGCTTTCTATTTGCTTTGTGGTGAAACTGCATGCCATGTGCACCTGAGCGTTGATCACGTATGCATCTAGGTTAATGGTCAATCTTCATGCAAAAGTTAAACGAACTTATGACTCTGCCTTCTCACGTAGCCCTGTCCAGCTTACGTCGAATTTAAACTTTCTCTTTGGAGAAAGCCTTGGCCTTTCTAAACTGAAGACTCTCAGTTCCTACACGATCATTAAAAGATCAAAAGAGAGTTTCCCAAAAAAAATTTACTCTTTTTCCTCCTGTTGCGTAAACTACTCTTAAAACTTTCATCAGTTACTTTCTTTGGCTTTCCCTCTCAGCGAAACTCAAAAATAAACATTTTCTTTACGCTTGGAAGTCGTCATAGTAATCCGGAAAATAACTGAACGCAGTAAAAGTGAAAACTGTTTGAAATAAGGAATAGAAAGCAGTTTCTTCTAAATAAATTCTAGTTATTTTCTTAAAACACAATTTATATAAGAAAAGAAGCGTTTTCTCCAGATACTCTGGCCACCTCAATACCTAACTTTATTACCTTCTCATTTTTCTTTATGAATAGGCGAGGTGTGAAAATTTTCTTCTGGAAGAGTGGAAGCACCAGCACAGAAAGTCCGTCAAATTGCTGTAGAGGATTAGTGAAAGTTTTCATGGACGGACATAGTTGTTTACGCACTCAAGACAGGGACCTCATTCGGCAATAAATATTACTTCATGAGTCATATACGAACAGTAATAATCAAGAGAAAGTTGGAACAATATATT
>VICI01003369.1:0-13476 GCA_019593645.1 Akabosia matsudoensis | reverse complement strand
GTCTGGAATTCTTTAGACTCCGTTTTATCAAACACACGGAGCTACTTGAAGCGAAAAATAAATAGTCCAAGTTGAGGTCAATATTTCACTCGAAAAGCAAAGCTGTTTTGTACAAAAGGTTTTTTTTAAATCAAGATTGCGCATATTTTCCACTCGTCACACGTCAAATAAGTTTTGTTTGAGTTTTCCCTAATGTAGTTGTACTCCTGTGTGGCTTTCTCAAAATACCAAGCATGCCAGGCATAAATAGATTAGTTTAGGAAACACGAGAAACGTATTCTGAGCTATTTTATCTGAATTTTTCATCAAAACAGTCTATCAACTGTGCCGAGAGCTTATGTGTCGACAAGAGCAATAAAAAAATATGTACATTTCTATCCGTGAAGCACGCAAAATCACCTTTCTCGCTAAAAAGAAACGGTTTATTTCTTCCTCTTTTGTTGCTTTGTACGAAAATAATTAATCTTTCTTCTTCCACATGTCGGACATCAGTTTTTTTCTTATACTTTTCATTCGTAGCTCATTAAATCATCATCGTCATTTTTGATGTGCGCAGGTTATTTCATTTCTTGTTTCTCTTTGAAGAACATAAAAATTACTAACCATGTAATGATAATAATGACTGATGAGAGGTGGTGATGATCAAGATTCTGATACTTTTTTCTACTCGTAGTTTTGCACCTACACTATATTTACGAACAAAGAGCTTTGATTTAAAAACCAATAAAAGAGATAAACATTCTTTACACTGTTTTCACGAGGAAAATCCTAAGTGCGGCTTTCACATACCCGCCCTGCAGTTTAGGAACAATATAAATGGTTAATGTAACTAGAGGCGTTTACGTTTCCAGTGGTCATGTAGTAAAAAAACGAGAGAGTAATGTTCTGATATACTTTTTTTATGAAACATTTCACTGAATAGTCTATTTCCGGTCTATCTACATGAAAAATCTTAGGCAACGAAGTTTGATGCAATCTGATTGTGGATCAAAAATGCTAATGGGTTACACAATCTCAAAAGAAAACTTCACACCAGCGTAACTGAACTTGCTGCACAACAAGTTTAATTCGAAAAAATTTGAACTATATTGGGAGATTGTAATCTTAAGTGGTCATACATTTCCTACACATTTAACATGGTATCTCAGGTGGAGCTAACTGACACGTGATCGGGTGATTTCAAATCTTCACAAGCTATTACTCAACTGCGCAGGAAGAGTACACTAGCATTAGCATATTACTTAGTATTATCATGATTATCTATAATCTAAGCTTTCAATTATTTTACAGAGAGATATTACGATTTGGTAATTGTATCTTTGCTAATATATCCTGAAATATTTTCTGTCCTGGGTAGGAAAAATGGCGAGATATTGGATGGCGCCAAGCATGGGATGTACAGTATGGGCCAATTTCCCTGGAAATCTGGATGAACCACAGATGAGTTCCGTGAAAAGTGGCTCCATTCAATGATAACTTGTCGTGCGACCAGACAATTCAGAGTAAATATTATGTTTGATAGCAGTTTCCAAAGAATGATTGAGACACCCAGAATGAGCGGATTGACAATGTATGCTCAGACACATCGACCGTGTACTAAAAAAGTATTTTGGCCAAATATTTATGAGACAGGCTATATTTCACACATGCATGTGCGTCTAAGCGTATATATGGCATATTTATGTTAATTTTAACATCCACAATTGCCTGTTTTTTTTTTACTGTTTCGAACATGAAGCAGTCCAGAGAACAAAATTACATGTAGTTTTCCTTGTTACACATTTTCAAAGAGGAAGTCAGTGCAAAGTTAGGTGTTTCTGTTTGGCAAATCACTAGCCCTTAACAGGGTTCCCCACTCTTTACTCATTCTAACACGTTCTGGTTAGCAAGTCAGCTTACCCTGTTGTAATACTGCGATGTAAAGTATGATTGTTACATGGAAATGGATATACAGTTGTGTGATTTTTACTTGTGTTCTGTTCTGGATCATGAGGATAATCCTGTTTTTGAATACTTTGAATTTTTTATGAATCTGATGGATTGGTTGACTTTTCAAAACAACAATCCAATACAGACTGCTATCTTCGTCTATATCTGATAGTCAACAGGAAACGCTTCATATAAAAAATACATTTATGTTTTCGAGTGATGGATGTGCAGCAGCAGCTCATTTGTATAAAAAAATGCGATTTTATTACATGCCTAGCACCCATAAAAGCTATAATTAAAGAAAGAATCAGAATAAATGCAACAAGTTTGCCTTCGTGTTTACCATTTTTGATGCGACCTGACTTTGTTGTGCTCTCTAATCCGGAACCCAAGTCCATTGAGACTTTGCTTCGGAAATTCCTCATGGCCAAAACCATATAACATTATAATTTAAGAGGAAACCACACACTCTGCGTTACATCCAAATTCAAGCCTACTACAACTACTTTTCTCTTTAAAAATTACGACTTTCTCCAGCTAATATATTTAAAACCATCAAAGTTTTCCCCTTTGAAATTTGTCACCGACCTTTGACCTCGCAATATCATGTCGTTATTTAAAGGCAACCCCAACCAAACATTGCTTTCAAAAGAAACATCGTAAATAATTCCGAAACTTGAAGAAACAATGTGATATTACGTACCTATTTCCTTGTGCGCTTTTTCATTGTTTTCAAGAATCTCGTTGACGTCTCCGTTGTAATTGTACGGAGAAATACGTATCTTTGCAATCATGTTTTTGTTCTTTTTATGCAACATCAAAGATAATTTTTGAGTTTGTGTCACCCTCTATCATTTGATGTGCTTGAGATTTAGCATGTTGATGAGGAAAAATTCAGTTTTTTATAATTTGGAAAGTCTTGTCAGCATTTTTGTACGCATGAGATTCACAGACATGCAAGTATTCCGCTAAAATGTGCTCTTGAAGCATGATCCACAAGTGTATATAGATATAAACATATGGATGGGTGTGTGCGCAGCTAGATATCACAATTATTATCATTGAATCATTTTCAGTGATGGATACAAAGTTGTTTTTTAAATAGTCCTGCTACCACGCACATCTATAAACAACGAGTTGTGTGTGTATTAAGTGAATAAAAAAGCCAGAGTTGGAGCTCAAACAACGGAATTGTTTTTTGTCAGCGTATGAGTTATTTATGGGCTTATTCTTTAGAGCTAGTTTTGTGCTATTCGGATTAGTGAATATGAAGCCATGTGTAAAATCAAGAGCAACAAAACTCTACGAGGCAATCCATTCTTTACCTCCACCCAGGAGTGACTTGAGTTGAACTTTTTTTTATTATTATTTCTGAATCCCGACTTTTTTTTGCTACAGAAGCATTGCTAATTATTTTTAGAGAGGAGTTGAGTATTATGAGAAGTTTAATGAGCAGAATGTGTTGTTGATTGTTTGCTTCCATTGAAAGAAGGAGGCATATGTTATGCGTTGGTTATTTTTGTGATTTTTACGCAACTTTTAAACATTTCCGTAGGTTATAGTTTGACGAGAAAGCGCGAGAGAAACATGAAATGACAGGAGGATATAAATTACTTTCAACAATGTATTCTGTAATAAACTTGCGCCAAGTCAATGCACAGTATTTTTCAAGTAGAGGTTGTAATAAAATATGATGTTTACGATGCGTACAAAATATGGTGAATTTTACTTTTTTCAAACTAAAAATGACAGTAAAGGTGGAAGGAAAGCCAATTGATATTTCTAATTTAAATGTGTGAAAGTAGAAATCATGGGCGGGAGGCAAAATGATTCCATCTGAGAAAATGACTAATCACTTGTTTATGTTACAGACATTTAAGTAATTTTTTGTTTCGTCACTGTAATTTCAGAGTGGAAACATGTTGACACGTTTAATTTATCCAGTGTTTCTCAAGCGTGAAGATGACATTGCATTATTAAAGATTCATTTTGATTCTTGTGAAGTCACTAGTCACTATTCACCCCGAGTTCATCAGATAATTTTCCAGGAGCAGCTAGACTCTCTACCCAAGTTCAATTTGTCGGCAATTTCAGTAGTAATCTTTTTACCGCGACGTTTTTCCTCCCTTTTATAATTAACAGGGTGACAAAAAGTGCAAACAAGTATTTAAAAGCTTACACGCCTACCCCCAGAAGAGGCGGAAGCAATACAAGTTTTCTCGAAGAGTTCTCAAGACACAACGCTGGTGAAAGCCAACGATGCCATGCCTTTTCCCCATGTAGCCACAATTATGCGTCCATTCTCTTTTCACATGCGAAACTCGAAATTTCGTATCGGTTTTCAGAAATGCACGATAAACTTATGAACTAACAATAAAATTATCATCTTGTATTACACATAATGCGATACAGGTTTTTTCAGTGATATAAAAATTTGACATTGACAGTTGATGACGAATGCGTGTGTGTATCCATTGTAAACACCCTGAACCAGTTCCAAGCAGTGCCCAAATTCAATTGATCATTTACGACACGGTTCCCTGGAGGTTTCCCTAATCCATCACGCACGGCTAGAGCAAGGTTTTCATTTGCTCAGATCAAATATCTCCTGGATATGTTGTTGTGGGCGTAACAAGTATCATCTTTCCTATCCAAAAAATGCATCCATGAATAGAACACTACACTCGCATCTCATCTACTCTATTATTGTTCAATACAGTGTGAAAACTACATGGCATAAATGGTACAGTTATAACAGCCAAAGAAGTCCGTACAGCTCCAGGTTCTCTTTTTTTATTTATTTCACACAATGTTTGCTTCATGTCAAGTTCATTATTATCATATCAATTGAGACACTGTCGACATGAATATTAAAAGGATTAATGAAAACAAGTAGAGAGCCCTTTTTTCGAAACTCAATTCTGATGATCCTCTCTATTTTTTTTTTCTTTTTCGAAAAATGATCAAGTGAACCAGCAATTTACATGAAATTAAAATTCATACAGACATAAGAATATTGTTCGTCTCTGTTGAAAAGGATTAGTTACACAACACCATGATTGTGGATAATACAATGGTAGCATCCAGTTAGTTCGTTAGATGAACGAATTATCTTGCCCATAAAAAACAGAGCTTTTATTATTGTCTTGATTTTTGTTTCTTTCAGAAGTGTAAAAAAAAGTAACAATACCTGGCAGAAGTTCACTCTTGGATTTACATGATCAACGACATGCCAACTGACAACAATACGTAAGCAGCAGGAGCAAAGCGATTATCCCAAAACACAGTTCCAGTTCATATTCAATATGACTATCTTCTCCCACAAAAAAATATATAATGATATACTACCACCAACACTATTTTTCCCCTCTGCTGCGTCAACCATTATGTGTAATGATAAGTCCCTCATCTCATCTCATTTTATTTCAATATCTTTAATGACGAGCTCAAACAGGCATGGGTTGACGAGTTGCCGGTGAAGGAACACATTTCTTGCGTCTAAAAGTGTTTATTAAGTTTCTCTTTGACTCCTTGTCTCCTTCTGCTACTATTACCCTCTCGCTCATATTGTACATGGCAAGTCTTTAAAGTGCACACTGGTGTAAAAAAAGGCGTAAGGGATAGAGTATAATTTTTCTTTATTATTTTCACTCCAAGATGTGTGATGTCTCTGCATATTACTTAACAGACGTAACTTTATTAGTGTAATATGTGTTTGCTCACTTGTTCCAAAAAGCGTTGAATATGAGTTTTTATTTTATTTTTATGACCTACTACTCAACTTGTGTGCATAAAAGCATTCAAATATTGTATATCCTGGTGATGCAGCAGTGTCCGGGTGAGTTATATTTATATTCGTATTTAAGTAGTAGCCTAAGACAGATGAAATCAGTGTGGAACAAGAGGCAGCAGAATATATATTTTGACTTGATTTTTTTCCCTGTTTGAAATCATTACACTGGCAAAGTATAAAATCAGTTGATGTACTCGCATAAAAGATGAGTCCAGAAAAAATCATAAATATTGCCATAAGCTTCATGCTCAGCGTCAGAACAATGAACATTATTCAGGGAAGAAAGAGACACCAGAGAAGATGATGTTTATTACATCGACGAGCAGGAGTGTTTAAAGAAGAGAAAAAAATTGTGTTCAATATGGACCCTTTCATCTTATCTCAAATTTAATCTTGACTGCTCACGAAGAAGAAAAAAAAGAGCCCTTTTTCATTCCATGCACAGAAAGATCCAGTCGAGTATTTAGATTTGAGTCCATGCTCACATCTGGATGCAAGTTTTGAAAAAAGATTTTTTTTAGTTGGGGGAGGATGATGTTGAATTTGGTGAGTACATGACCAACTTGTTTGTAACAGAGGGATAATAATGTAAACCACGTTTCTCTTTCTCACAGGCACTTCACACAGATGTGTCGTTCACAAGTTGAAATTCTGTTTTTTAAAGAAGTGATTTGGGTGCATGAGATTAACAGTGTCATGCATGTATGAAATCCTTCATGAAAAAAGATACTCTGGTAAATTACAAGTCTTCCTTGTAGCTATCAGCCAGATTCTAAGGGCCATAAAATATGTATATCCAGGAATAACTCTCAGTTTATGAGTGAGGGCAAAGGGGTGATATATATAGTCCAAAAGCGAGAACAAAAAAAGAAAAAAAACATTTGAAAAGGAAAAGTATAAAAACGTTTTCCATCAGATGGGCTTATCTATCCAATGGATTGTTATACAAAACTTTGTATTATGCATAGTGGTCGTCCTTTTAATAGTATAATGTCAAGATTTGTGGAGTTTGAATAGATACAGAGTAAAAATGAAATTACTTTTGGTGGTAAATATTTCAGGTAGAGGACAATAAGTGCCTTTTATCCTAGATTCATAGATCCCCTCATATGTAGTTTTGTAAACGAAAAAAAATAGTTTTAAGACATCGTCAATTATTGTCAGGTTTCAACTTGAAGTCTTACAATTTGAGGAAGGATAAGCGTTATTTATCATCTTTTTTTCGTGTGATATCTTAAAAGGTATCCCCTCTAAAAACAAAAAAAAAAAAAAAAATACAATCCTCTGCCAAGGTAAAAGTAGCCCATCTTAATGTGAAGATGTAGGGTCAGGTAAAATTCATGCTCCATCCGTAACGTTTAATACAATGTAGAACATGAAAAATACAACAGGTACATCTGATGAATATTTATGTATTTATGATTTTTTCATGGAATTGAAAAAAAATGTCTATTTTTTCGAAGGGATCAGACAGAATGGCTACATTCTCACTCACCGTGATGATCATACAAAATGATCAGTAAAAAAGGCGTGTTTTTTCCTTACGTATGAGCTTTAACTTTCAAACATATTATTATAAATACAAAAATTCATTCAATCTGTTTCTTGAAACTTCCATAATAAGGAAACGTGTTATTAGAGCTGATGATATTTCAGGCCTGAGGGTCAATCTGACTGCTACGTTGTGCGTTGCGTTACGTAGTTAGTACCTCAAGAAACAGAGATACAAAACAGCGGTCTCTTTATCTTGATTTTGTGTATTCATAAATGTACTACATAACATCCATTAAAACACATATGAATTTGTTTAAGCCCCTAATGTTCAAACGCTTTTAAGGATTTAATAACTAAATAAAACGTTCATGTGTGTCCAAATATGGACCATTTACTCAAAAGGAGACAAAAAACCATCACCTTCCCAAAAAAATTAAAGAGGTGACAAGTTTGATGTCCCAAATGGAGCAACAAAACTACTAATTAACGTCACCTGCAAAAGTTCATAGATCCTGGTTGATAACCCGCAAGTACTACTTATATTCGTCAATACAATCTGAATCGTGTACTCCTGGTTAAAAAATCACGGTTGAAACAAACAAACGATCTGTGAAAAGTGATCATATCATTGGCGTAATTGCCATCTCATGATTCACAATGATAATCACGTTTTTTTTCGTTTCTGCACGGCCCAGCAAGACAACAAGAATATATAAGTGGACTGCCAACAATAAATTCTCAAATGTCACAGTAAAGAAAAACTAATTGAATGAATAAAAAATGTTGTTGCATGCTACAAATCACTTGTTGATACGGACCGACCAGGGAGCAGGCAAAAAGAAGATCTTATTTTTACGAGGGGATGATGCAGAACGCATTTTCATTTTTATCTAGCAATATTTTACATTTTGTCTGCTATTGTTGAGCAATAGCCGCGAAACACTAGACGAGACGGATGAAATCGCTAACGCGAAAGCATACAGAGGACACAGTACGGAAGGAGGAAAAATAAATCCAGTAGCTAAATACAAGTTGGATAACTACGTTATTAGACGAAGCACAGAAGCTCTTATTGCATGCATGCATCACATCATCAGTGTTTCATGAGGATCCGATAAGGAAGATTACTATGAAAGCAGTTTTTCGAGAGTGTCCAGGAAAAAAAAAGTGGTGGTACTGGCCAAGATGTTGTTTACTCTCATGATGACTGAGAGAAGGCCCAATTTATTTCCAATCCTGTCATCTTAAAGTTTACACTAAGAAAAAAAATCAGGACTACTACTACACTACAATCATCATCATCTCAGCCATGTGTGTAAAATATATACATTTTCTTGATGAAAATCTCGAAGAAAACCCCATTTAAACATATAATCACGACTATTACTACTTGTGGTGTTGTATGCGACCAATTTAATATATGCATAACACACACTCTCGCATCAAGGATTTTCATGTGTTAAAAAATCCCCTTTAAAATCTGTTTCTTTACACCATCTTTTAAAATATAATCAAAATCTGGTGGCAAAAAAATAACAGGGATTCAAGGTTAAAAAATTATACACCCTGTCTTGTCTCCTACTCGAATCTCTCTTTTTCCGTCTAATGGGCTGGTTGACTGATACAAACAAAAAAAGTTGTGCAAAGTGGGGAACCCTTCGTCTTCAATATATATTCTTCTTTCTTCAAGACATGCTATCAAAATCTCTTGTGCACATGTGCACATCCATTTTCCAGTTTTGTTTTTTTTTTCTACGCTTTCAACTTGCACAGTATTTAGATAAACGTGTGGACTTGGAAAAAGAAGGTAATCCATCTCGTCATAGCTGTACTTAACTATCAAGCGAGTAACACGTCGACTGGTGGTGCATGAATAAACTTTTTTTCTTGTATTTTATTTGCCTGAGTATCTTAACTTGTTAAGCCTCTATAATAATAATGGACATCACGAACAACTAGTAAAGAAAATAAGAAAGATTGGGCAAAAAGAAAAAAAAACACAATAATATCATCGTCTAACTTAATGATGCAGCAAAAAAAAGCGTTGCATTTAACTGCTACCTGTTTCCTTCTTTTCTTCTCCAGTTCCAAAAACAAGACCTGAGAGAGAGAAAAAAAGTCCACAGGTGTTCAGAAAAATCAGAAACCTTCTCGCATAATACACTGCACAGTTGTAATCTCCAAGAAGAAAAAAAAATCATTACCGCTTTCGTCCTCGTCCACCTATTCTATTAACACAAAATAGCCAGAGTACGCTCCTCGTTCACTACTATTTTCTCTCGCCTTATACATATTCATAGTATAAAAATGGACTCATTATTACAACCCGCAAGTTCACGACGATGGATATAATGGCTCGCTCGTAGTATTTTTCATGTTTTTACAACGTAACGACTTTTTTTTTGTAGAGGATTTTCAAACAAAGCTTCAAAATTCAACACCATTTTCATATCGAATCTGAAGAGTTGAAGAGGAGACGAGAGAGAAAAAAAATATAGTAGTATTTTTCTACTCAACCACAACGCGTAATGTTAGTAGGACGGCAGTGCAATAATAGTAATTGTAGTAGTTATAATGCATTATGCATGATATACTTTTTCTCTTGTCCAGGCTTTTCTATATACAAAAAAATGGTTGGGACTTGCAACCCTGAACGTACCGTAAATGAGTGTCGAGAGAGAGAGCGAGAGGGACACAAAAAAAATTACAGAGATTAGTGTGCAATGAAGATGAAGGGTAAGAAAAGGTTTTGCTATCACTTTCTTACGTTAATCTATAGACAAGTTGTTTTATATTTTTCTTTGGTTGACCAGAGTAGGGCAAAGGTTACGTTTTTTTCGAAGGTTTATGTTTATGACCAAATTTTCTTATCATAATGCTTTGTTAGCTTAGTTTACGCCCATTAGTTTTATTTCTGTTTAGGAAGCTTCATTTAGGTCTGGTGGAGGATAGTTTGTCCGTGCAAGATGATTGATAATGCGTGGCACTGCTTTCAAAATAGGGAAATGCGTACAGAGTTGATGATGATCCCTGTTGGAAGAAATGCTAAATGAGGCAAGTGGCAAACTGTGATTCGACAATGTATCGCCTCCTGCTGATGATCTTTCCAAGACGAGCTTCCACCTGAAAACTCGTATGTAATTGAGGTAAAGGTGTAAATAATTATAATTAGAAGGCAAGACAGTGATCTTAATTGTGTTACACTTTGATTACTCCCTAAAGGCTAATGCATTTTCTGAGTACGCACAAGACTTATTTTCGATTTAACAAGCATCATAAAGTGAACCAGCAATAAAATATTGACGACAGAATAAATACAAAGAATAAAATCATTACAGACGCTAACTACCAAAAACCATATTAAAAAGCTTCCTTAATCAAATATACGAGGTAAATTTCACCTTTGAACCTTCAAATGTAATACCAATTATAAATTGACTGGATGGTTATGAACGCGTCTCCTTCCCGAAAACTTGAAATCCATAAAGATGTCCTGATAAGGATCAGCTTCAATCCAAAGTCGCCCTGCCATAACTGTTAAAATGACAATAAACGCTGTTGATAATTAGGTGTCAGCACCGTTAATTATCCGAAATGCTCCCTTGTTTAGAATATTTTATCAACAATGATCATTTTCATAGACACCTTTCCAAGTTTGCTCCTCTGGACAAAAAAATGAGCTCAAGTTATTGAAACTTTTTTTATTTTATCAAAAGCTCCAGGCATGACCAATTCAAGTACCTCAGCCCTTCCCGAAGGACCATGTTTCCAGCATACCGCATGCAATGTGCGTACGCAATACAGAAACAAGTGCAAACTCTCGTAATCCAAATCCCTTCAGGAAATCACATACTGCTTGCATGTGTTCACAATAATAACAATAATGACAGATGAGACGAGGAACAATATCATATTTTATTTAGAGTGCGTAATTGTGATAACACGAAACCTGAAACTTCCACCCAAAAAAGCCTCATGATGAACAGTGAAGAATGAAAACAGGCGTGTGATGCATAAATGTACCCATTTTTTTACTCTCCATCGCTGATCTTCATATTCAATATTACTTTTTTGTTCCATGCACTTTTTGTTTCTGGTTGTCAAAAGTGAAGAGTCAAATGAAGGAGTTGCATCTCGTCTCTTTTTTTTATCACCAGATTTGATCTCAAAACCATATTCAACTCTTTTTTCCTCAGTTGTTACCCTTATTAAACACTAACAAAACAGAAAGTATAAATTATGAAATGTTGAGAGACGATGCAGTGATAACACAAAAGGAAAATGCATATAAAGCATAAAGTACATCATATCATCTATATTAACATGATATGCCTAGTAAGACTCCAGACTGAGCCGTAGCAATAACAGTTAAAAGTTGCACTTGCGTGAATATCTAGCGTGACAGGGCTGGTGGGTAATGCCTAGTTGTAAAATGCAAATGGTGGTAGTAAAATCCCTGATAAAGGCTTTTTTCGACATGGACCACAGTCCATTTTTAACGCAGTATAACAACCGTCAACTATAATAACTCGGGGATATCTACTGAATAATGAACCATGGCGCTTTTCGTGATCATTTCCTTACTTGCTTTTCAAAAAAAATCATCAGCAATGAGCAGCCCTTCTGCATCCGTGGTTTTGCTGGAGGTACGCAACAAAAACAGCAGCAGCAGCCGTTAAAACCGCTGACCAAAATGACAAAGAAATTTGCTGCATAATGACACAACGCACGACAGTTAGTGCTTGGACGGAAGACGACTTTTTTATTTATTTGTAGGATGTGCCAAACTATATTTTGAAAACGACACTGTCTATTTAATGTTGTTCCCTAACAAAAGAATCAGGCACTGAATAGCATGCTGATGTATGCGTATTTAATGATTTATTAATAACCCTGTGAATAGATAATAGACCAAACAAAGGTTTTATATTTCTACAACACAAAAAACAAACCGTGATGTTTTATATCAACCAGATCAGATCAGTTTCTACCTGTTAAACACTTGTTTTGGACACTTTTTGTTTCATTATAGAGATTGCGTGCACGTTTAAAGTACTCACTTTTCCATCTCATGTGCATTGTCATTGTCTCTCGGCGAACTACTTTGTATTGTATTTCCTCCAACCCCAACTCACCAGCGTAATAGACCATATTTTTTTCTCTCTTGTCCAGCGCGAAACCAAATACTCATAATTGAAACCCATCCTGCACGCACGTACGTAAAATTTTCTTGCGTATAAACATTAAAATCTCATGCGCGCACAGTACAATGATGACGACGAGAAACCAACGATACTTTCACGACTTTCCTAATAGCGGACCAAGCAGGGAATCAGTAGAGGATGAGAAGTGTCAATTTTGTGTGTCATTTCCATTGCGTTGAAATAGTCACACAGGTGCACGGTTCATCATACCGTGAAACGAAACATATAGCTGCTCTCTGTTCCTGGACAAGTTGGTCGTTGCAAAAGTTTCAAAAAATTGAAGGACGTATGTTTACAATAATGACAAAGCTAAAGAGAGGTAGTTATTATGTTGATGAAAAAATCTAGATAAGCATGATGCAAATGCATCATGATGGTCTTTTTTTGCCTGAATTGACAACATCATGATGGAAACAATTCTTTCGAACAATGCTCATATAAAACTCGGAGGAAACGTGCTCCTAAACCTTATAAAAACCGAACAATAAACTATACGAGCGCAACATATACTTCCATATCTACAGTTCAGTCCTGCTTGGTTGGAAAACCTGACGATGATGATGACTCGTATAAACATATTAATTTTTTTTTCACTTGTGGCCCTGCTGATGAACAACTTACAAAAAATTGACTCATGTTGATAATAACGACTGTGATTGAATATTATAATGCGTATGGAACCGTGAATGATGACGCGTAACACGTTGCCTGTCCAAGAGAAGAAAGCGAGAGAGACCAAAAGAGAAAAAAAAATACAAGAGACGACGAGATCCAGTACAAATCTGAATTGAATAGATTATTTTTCAACTGTCTGTTATCCATCTTCGCTCGGGGTTTTATTTTTTCGTTATAAACAGTTTTGAAAATGCATAATACTATTAGAAGTCATCCTCTTTCTTTCAAATTCATTATAGTATTGAGTATGAACTGAGGTTTCGCTTTTTTATGCGTTGACTGATAGTGGGATGCATTATGTATGATTATTTTCTTATAAATACATCTTAACTATTTTTTCTCTTCTCTTCAAACAGCTACAGAGATCATTTGGTGTCTCTC
>VICI01003368.1:0-13476 GCA_019593645.1 Akabosia matsudoensis | reverse complement strand
GCACATAAATTGATAATTAAGATACAAAATGGAGTGTAATTTGACTTGTCCAATTTGATAATGAATTAATAATGGGTAGTATATTACTATGCTTTCGTGTTAGAATGTTAAAAACAGTCAATGTGCGATTGTGTCATTTGTAAACACGTAAAATAAATAAATCTATCTATCTATATCTATGCGTGGGGAAATCATTATTTTAGGCAAAAGAACTGCACTATACACTGTTGTTCATCTCATTCAGAAGTCATTCTGTTAATGAATTTTAAAGGAATAAAATATTTTAAATATCGGGCATAAGCATAGAATAAGAAGAAGGCCAAATAATCTCCTCTTAACGAAAAACAAAAATTTTGTTATCCATTAGATTATGTAGAACGAATTTTTACCTTACATCGGGACAGGCATTTTATGCAACACTTCTCAGGTTTCCATAGACGGAATACCTGAAATAGAAAACTATTATCCTAACTACTCGAAGTCGACGCGCAACAAATGTCCAGACGAATTTCAATGCTCACTTACTTGAGGTATAATTTCTCAGCTCTAAACTGAGCTATAAAAACGGCGATGGGAATATATTTGTGTAGCAATTCCTGAAGAAAATTGAGACAAAGCAGAATATCAATTGGATTGACGGCAGAAGGGGAGATAATTGTTGTGCGTGCGTGATATTTTGTCAGCTTTCTCTTCAGTTGTACTGCCGATTCTTGAGTTAAGTTGAACGACGCTATCGAATGAGTTTGAGTAGTCTTGTAAATAAGTCTGGTCAGATTTACGTTTAAACTAGATTCAATATCATTGTCACTCCATTGCATTGAAACTAGGTAATCCTAATTTTTACGTGAACGTGAACATGCCAGAATTTTACACATGAAACCTTCAGCAGCAACAGGAAGACATGGACGAAGTCGTGGTTCTTCGTGCGCTTTTAGTTCTAGAAAATATTGGATATTTTGGCTGCTAGAAAATGGAAAAGTTGTCAAGGGAAAACGTTTTATTTAGCTGTATATGTAAATGCACTTCCTGCAACCACCTGGAAATGTAAATATTTTTTAGTAGATTCGTTCGTTGATAAGAAGAAAATTGTAAGCAGTCACTGTTTTGGGCTTTTAATTTTAATTTAAATGCTACTGTTACTTAATAAAGCTGTAATTTTACTAGTTGTACATCAATAAGTTCATTTATTGGTTTCGTTGAACTCGTGGGTGCACGTGGCATGATATTTTCGAATGTTGAAAATGACGAGAAATACTGATACTGAAAGTATCGAGGTAATAAAATATACTCGCTCTAAAAGTCTTTAACGAAAAGCAACAAACTATCAACTACTGCTAAACCACATACTGCTTACATTGTTTTGGCGCTAAAGTTGCAGGTGGGCCTACTACGCAACCGTGCCTACGCTTATAACATTTTCTCAAGTGGCAACCGGCTACATGGACTAGATCATCGATTATACATACTATTAAGTTTCTTTAACTTGTGACAATCTTCTGCGCACATATGAAAATATTCAGAAAGTATATAAAATTAACGCGGCGGATAATTCTGAGAAAGAAAATTGAGACAAAGAAGAATATCAATTGGATTGACGGCAGAAGGGCAGATAATTGTTGTTCGTGTGTGATATTATGTGAGCTTTCTCTTCAGTTGTATTGCCGATTCTTGAGTTAAGTTGAACGACGCTATAAACTATGCAAAATAAAATACGTCCGAAGCGTTCATAGTTTGGGAACACAACGAGCAGCTGAGAAAGCTTTCACTACCCCGTTTTCCAAACTTGTCAGGCCTTCCAGTCATAATGGCATTTACAATGCACCTTATAAATAATCTTAGCACGATTACGATTTTTTAAATATTATAGCGTATAGCTAATATATATCTAGCACGTAAAGTACCCGAGAGCGGTAAAGCAGGTGCAGGTTGATAATTTGTATAATTTTGCCCCAGCTTTTAAAATAAATATAACGCGTTGCTGACATTTTTTCCCAACGTTTTTAATTAGGTTTTCAACATAATATTTATTCCAATAAGATGTACATCTCTCAATTAAACTTACTCGTAGGAAACTTCTTAACAAACAAAAAATATATAGGGCTACAAGTGGTACAATTCGATAATAATTATCTTTTACCTATTATTTTTCTACTTAGGTATACCTTTAAAATGATTTTTTTTGTTTAAATTTAACCCAATGGAAAATTCTACGTCTTGATAAGATGAAACGATATTTTTTTCTTACATGCAATCTTTTTTCAATTGAAATTATAAAGAAATTTTCAAAAAGGATTTATTTAAAAAACGATGATATTTTTTTTTACCAGGACATGGTGATCGTTATTTTAAAGCAGAATTTAAGGAGGGACAATTTATCTTGACAAAACGTGTCACTGGCAGTCTCAGTCCAAAAACGATTTGTTTATTTTTTAATATATAAAAACAGATAAGCAAACAAGGATAATCTTTAAATATTTTTTTAAAAATTTATTTTACTCGCTTTTGTTGTCGAATTCGGTAAATGTCGTTTGAAGGCGGGGCTGCTGAGGAGTCGTCGTCATCACTGTCATGATGATCCTGATTGGAATGCATTCCAAATCCCTTCCGCTTGAACCCCCGCTTGCCCCCACGGTTATGGTTGTGAAAGTGGGAGTGCTCGCGAGGGTTCGGGTGGTCGTTTTCCGAGTTAATAACCCAGTGAACAGACTTGGCGAGGTCGAATTGTGATTGGTCCACGCCTTCCCCATTCGGGGACGGTGGTTTCTCCGGGAGTTGCAGTCTTTGAAATACTTCCATCAGCTTGTCGACAGCAACAAAGGGACCGTGGAAGTACATGGGAGCAGGTAACAGTGTGTTGACGTGAGCGGCTGCTGGAGGCATTGGAAATGTTCCTCCTGCAAAATTTAAATTATGTACATAAATCCTAATTCCGAAGGTAATTAAAGTTAAGTAACGATAAGAGGAAATTGAAGTTTTTACCGGATACAATGTGCTCGCCAGGATATGCGTCTGCTTTTGGTTTAAAGGGTATCATTTGGGAAAAGTCTGGGCGAGAAATTTTCTCCTCTTCCTCCTCCTCCATTTCCGTCGGCTCGGAAATCGTGGGGAGCTCTACCTTTGACTTCGAAGAGACCGCGAGAACGTCCGAGTAGCCGATGGAGCGGAGCTCACTTGATGTACACGGAAAGAGATCATGAAATCTATAGCGGTCTACTATCTGCGCTGTTTCCTTTCCTTCAAATTCTTTCAGCTACAAAAATAAATACATCCAATTAAAATCCAACTTTTTTTTACATAAAGTTAAATCATATTGATTCAAAATTCCTCACCTGATTCAGTACAGCGCTCCGCCGTTTTTCCGTCTTAACAATGCTGCTAAGATCTCCGATCGTGGATTCAAATTCCAGAAATTTATTCCAAATGTCCCTACAAATTTTTCAACAACATTACGTCAAATTTCTTTCCTAGCGGTAGAAAATCATCCGCCATTTTTTTAAATAAACAAAGCAACCTACACTGATTTTTCAGCTTCCAAGCTTCCCGACGTGAGAACCCTCTCAAACAGTACCCTCGTATTGTTCTCCTCTACATTTTGTTCATATATTTAAAACAACCAAAACATGTTTATAAGCATTTTACCCCCAATAACGTTTATTTAATTGTTTCCTGCACGTTACCATTTAAGTGCGACAAGTAGTCGACATAGTTCATAATGTAGTCAACATCATCGGGAAACTTTTTAAGGCCGAGTTCGAAAATTCGAAAAGCTACGTTTTGATCTTTACTGCAGTAGTACTCCATGAGGGCAGCAGCAACGTAAATATGGTGTTTCGAGCGTGGATCCTCTCGAGCCTTTTTAAAAATGTTACGTGCGCTCTTTATACCTTCCGCACGTCGAGCAAATTTCATGTACTGGACGTATGCCTAGAAGAATATCAAAAACAATACTTGGCAGCGTTTTCTTGTTTCTTTTTTCTTAAAGATTTTTGTAAAACAAGAAGCTTCGAACTATTTTAACCGAAAACCAAAGTTTACGAAAGCGCAGGGTCAATGAAAATAATAATCCAGCCACGCCTCGTGGGATGTGGGAAGATTTTATGTTTACAAATAAAATTTGTTTTCGTTGGCTGGCGACTTTTTCCTGAAACCTGCCTTTTCGTAAACTGGCTCGGTATTTGCTTGACGGAAATAAATTTCAATCAAAGACGCATCTGAACAAAGCAAATTTGATAGGATACATAAGAGGAAAACTTGTTTTTTTTTTCTTTTCTTTATGTGTGTACGGGTTGAAGAGTTTGTCAAAATTATTTTAATGAAGAAAAACACAATGGGAGGAGTAACAGTATTTAATACTGACGATAATAAAAGTAGTAGATGTAGTAATTTTAATGTATCAAACCCGGGCTGAGGATAACCTACTAGAGTTGGATCGATGTCTTCAACCTCGAGCAGTTTCTGGTAGATTGAGTGAACCTTTTCGTACTTGACGCGGGTCTCTTCAAAGTCGCAGTACGCAAAGTATAGAAGCATGTTCTTAGTGAGGACGCCAGATATGGCACGGTCGTACATGGCAGCGGCTTCATCGTTGAATGTTTTTGTTGCGTTTGCATCCTGTAAAAAAATGATATAAACACAGTTAAACGCTAACAGATTAAAAAATGTAAAGTTAAAGTATCTTCAAAGCTTTAAAAATGAGTATTAAGGGTGGAAAACTTACGCCTTTATCTGTGTGCAATTTAGCCATATTTTCCAGGTACAGAGCGGCTTCATACCATATGTCAGGGTGGTGACTGAGGCAGAGCAGACACTGCTCGTAGGCAAACATGACGCGCTTGGCGAGCAGTGTAAAGTCTTCGGTTCGCATGGGATTTGACTTTTCCCAAGAGATATACTTCTTCCATAGAGCAACCTGTAAAAAAGTGTATTAAATCATCAAAATCAAAAATAGTTTGTTTTCAGAATAGATACCTTGCTTCGTTTTACATACTTGTCTAAGCTCTTCGGGAGTGCCGACTGGAGGAACGGAAGGAAAATTACGATTTAGACCTCGCGTGATGGCTTCGTGCTCTTTCGCAACTCGACGGGCATTCATGTAGTCTCTAGAGCGTTCCATCGACATTTTCTCGGCAATGATAGGGTTGATTCCCTGTTCAAAAGCGATGTAGTCCTTCCAGAGGGTTTCCACACTTACCATTGGGGTCATAACGGCTTTCTGATAGACCTGTAGCACAAGAGCAGATATCAAGTTAATAACAGTCATGAAGCATAACCAACAGTATAACAGTATAAGACAATTTTAATCACACCTTTCTGATTGCACTGATTTTCTGATTTTCCGCATATGACCCAACAGCTTCGACAGACTTGAGGAAATTGGCGTAGTCGTTCCAAATCGAGAAGGATTGAATATCAGTTCCTATTTTTTCCAAGGCGAAATCGTACGACTGAGCCATTTTCTCCCTAAAAACCGAAATCGAACGTATTCACTTTAGTTTCGTCATATTTTTAAACAACAGTTGGTAATGTGCGCGATTTCCAATTGAAAGGTTTTGAATTTCTTACTTGTATGTGGGTAGAGTCGACTTTGAGTCCCGAATGTACTGTAGGTACAGCCTCCACAGATCGATATGCAATACCTTGATTAGACACCGCTGAAACAACTACGAAACACGAGGAAACCACTTTAGAGTTGGATTCAGGACAGTTGTTGACAAAATAATATTGTAATAAGTTCACCTACCTTTTCAACTTTATCGTAATTACGAGCTTTCATCTGATAAAAAACAATCATTACACAAAATAAATATTTTAAAACCCTGTGTAATTTTAAAATGAATTATCTTATCAAATTACCTCTTGTTCAATATACATTTTCCAAAATCGCCCCGTCGTTGGAAACATTTTGACCAGTTTCTCAAACAGCTGTCTCATCTCCTCGATCTTCCGCTGCTGCATCTCCCGCAGGAGAATATTCCACGCGTCCAAGTCAAACGGATTCTCCTCCGTAGAGAGGTACGCCTTCTGCACCGTCTCGTTAGTGAAAATCTGGCTCAATCACATCACCATTTGTTAACTTCCAATCATAAACAATCATATTTCCAAACCATATTGCAAGCAGCCTTACCATTTTGATGTCCTAGTTAATAAGCGCCAACAGTCGTAATCTTTTAAAAATATGATTTTTTTTCTCTTCGAACTACTGCAGAGAACAAACTACTCCCTCCCTTGTACCTCGTTCCAGTTAATGTTTTTACTCCAGTTTTACGACATCCTTCCAAAATAATTCAGACGTCAATTCCTTAATTGAAATTCGTCAGCGATGTGTTTTTTAATCACGAACAACCACAACCTCGAACCCCGCTGCTCTTTTCGAAAATGACAGTTTTTAAATCAGAAGATGACGTGGTAAACTCGTTTCTTATTTTATCCAACGATTTCTTTATTTACTGTCACAAAATTTTGTGTTATAAGCAATCTTTTTTTCTCTTTGGACACAACAAGATCCTCCAGAAGTAACTTAAAAATTGTCACAAAAAAATTATGCCGTACTGGCTTTCGTATTCGTACAGTAAAAAAAATTGACTTGTTTACAATTTTATTTAACAAGGGGCGCCACGAAAAACAAACTTTTTTTCTTTTGGATAGTGACGGGGCTTTAGCTTTAATAAAATTATATAGTATTTAGACAAGTTTAAGTACAAGTCATTTAGGTTATGTTTAATTAAAGAGAAACGGCTAATTACTTTTTTTACACAATCCTTTCCTGTACTGCCAACTACAATAACAACGCAACGCTACAAACAAAAAATTGTTTGGCTGAAAAAAACAACAGATAAACGAAGAGAAAACTTAACAGAATAATAAATCCAGGTTTTCTTTTTGAAGTGGGTATTATTTGGTAGATTCTGGTTTGTCGTGTGGAGTAGGAGGAGTAGCTGGTTTAAAAACAGAGTAGTTTACTTTAAATACAGTTAAATAAGAGTAAAATAACAAAATACATTGTAAGTAGCACACGGTTTGAGGAGTGTAACGCGAGGATGATGCTCTGCGACGGAAAAATTAGAACAGCGGAGCAGCTGCTTCGCACCGTACGCGAGCAAACAACCAAAAAAAAAGAAACCAATGCATTTATGCCAACGAGCTGTTCAAAGAGGACGCGGCAAAACGGAAAAAAAGTTTTCATGAGAAAATTGAATTTTTTAAAATGAAAACAAAGGCCTCTGTGGTGGATTTTGCCATTTTCGAATTTTCAACTCGAATCGAATTGACGGAAGTTTCGGAAAGTCTAGCCTAATGAGAATCATTAAAAAGATTTTGTTTGTTGATTGGCTTGCAAAAATTTATGCTCGAGAAGAAAAATTCAGCGCGGCGCCCGCTAGCGGAGAACAAGTCACTTCCAAACAACCTGTTTTTTTATCGAAAAACAGCGTCAAAGATGCATGAAAAGGAAAAGGAATGGAAAATGGCTGGACTACATTTTCTGACAATGTTGATGATGGGGAAAAAATGGTTTTAATTTTATTTTATCGAAAAGCCTGTTAAACTTCCTGAATAGACAGGGAGCTGTTCTTAACGGAAGAAAAAAATATGGTCTTTTTGGGCTCTTTTTTAAGTATTGTTCTACTTCCTTCCGCTTCCGGTTTGACATAGATTTTTTTTTCTTTGGGTGACATGATTTCTTGATTAAAAATATCAAAGAGAGGATTAAAAGATGATTTTGTTTAAAGAATTTAAGATGTGAAAAGGGCGTTTGAATTATTAAATGGGGTTTACGATGGAAATAGTGTGCGCTGTGATTTCCTGTCTAGAAACGCTAAATGCGTCAGCAGTCAACAGCCAAGATCAAACAAGATAATTTCCAGCACACCATGGGTCCGCTGTCGCTCTGGTTCAAGTAAAGTAAAGACTACATTCCTGTTGTAAAATATTATGTATATATGTACCTATGTAAAATCTTTAAGCTCTATCCATTTCCAACTTTCTTTTCAACAGCCTTTTTTGCTTCAAAAAATGTAACCTTGAACGAAATGATCTGATGAATCTCTCTTTTATCAGTAGCAGAACATACATAGCGCCAGTACACGGAGAGTTTACTAGCGCTTCCTGGTCAAAACTGAATACATTTTGCTCCAAGTAATCTCAAAGTCATGCTTAAAACATCTTTGCAGCGGGCTTAGCTTTATTACTTGTTGATTGATATCTTTTTTTTTCCTCTTCAAAGCAATTTTTTTTTCGCAACCGCAAAGAAAATATATTTTAGTCATGGCTCATCAATCCATGAATTTTTTTGCATTGTTTTTTTATCCATTAACTTATCGTATGATAAAAACAACACTAAAGAGAATCACGGACATATTTTCACGGGAAAAAACGGTTACGCCATATCCCCATCTTTTACAAAGAATTTCAAAAAATTATTTAAAGAATAATCAGAAGAAAGGAATTTTTACATTTTTCTTCCCTTTCTTCTACTTCATCTCCTCAGGATAAAAAAAGGGCCTTCGCTCTATTCACATTCATCTCCTGACCCCCGTCCTCTGCTGCTCTTCTTCATATCCTCTTTGTGAAAACAAAAAAAAACTCCCTTCTTCATCTTCTCCTGACGAAACATCGTATCCGGATGTTACTTTTACAACAAAAATCCTCATCTTGAACATATTTTTGTTTCTCACACAGTTACCATAAATCCTCAGACGGAAAAAAAGAAACATCTACGTACACAAATTTTTAAGGGTGATATCGGTCACAAACAAGTTTTTCTCTATCTTGTTGTGCTTGATTTGCTTTTTCATACGTCATCCCCTGAAAAAAAAGCAAAACTGGAATCTGGATCTGGAGGAGAAAAAAAAGATTCTTCTTTTTTCATACATGATATACAGGATGCTTCCTTCTATACAAAAAAGGTTTTACTACAAACCTGTGTGTTGTGAAGCCCGTCAAAAACTTTCATTCTCTCCCCAACACACAAGTTCTTCCACGAGATAAAAATGTTGTCCATATCCCGACCATGATTAGAGCCGAAAAAAAAGTTGTTTTTCTCCTTCCGTCTCTCTTTTTGTCAGTACTACCCATGGATAGTAAATATGGAAGAAAAAAACATGGAGCAGCACAGACTAAGTAGTCACTGGTGCTTCAGCCCCAAGTTAAGTTAGAAAAATCTCCTGAGGGGGAATACATATTTTTTTTCTCCCAAATAAAAACGAGAGAGAATCTCGTCGTCGTCGTGAAAAGAGGAAGGATGTCAATGTTAAATACTCTTTTTTTACGTAACCACTTAACAACGCAACGCTACAAACAAAAAATTGTTTGGCTGAAAAAAACAACAGATAAACGAAGAGAAAACTTAACAGAATAATAAATCCAGGTTTTCTTTTTGAAGTGGGTATTATTTGGTAGTAATACATATTTTTTTTCTCCCAAATAAAAACGAGAGAGAATCTCGTCGTCGTCGTGAAAAGAGGAAGGATGTCAATGTTAAATACTCTTTTTTTACGTAACCACTTTTTCCTCATCATCACCACCACCACCACCGTCCTCATCCTCATCATAGCTATGTACACAGATTACATTTTGGGGGCTGACTTCTCCTTATTTCCCGTCCATCCGCTTCTCCAAAACTTAAGAATGTAAAGGTATTTTTCTTAACTTGTTTTTATCTACTGTGATTCCTTCTCTTAAGAAAAAATAGTCTATCATCTTTTGGGATCCACTTGTAACCAGACTAGACTGACACAACATAAAATTCCATTGCATTTTTACTTCTGTTGGGTTCAAGGGAGAAAAATATATAAAAACAAATAAATTTTTTTTGATAAAGTTTTTTCCTTGTTCCTGGACGTTCCAGTAGTAGTAGTATAGTCCCACATGTTTTTCACACGCATCCAATTTAAAAGTTAATATTTTACTGTGAAAAAAAAAGAAATAGCTCAGGATCAAACGAATTCTTGTACTTTACCAACTAAACACGTCACACATCCGTCAATGTTGGAGTTTGTTTTAAAGGAAGACTAAAAAAATGTGAATGTGCAAGTTAGTTGTTGTTGTGTGGAACAAGACGAATCAGTTACAAATCTGGTGGGAAGTGGAAGTTTTGTGTTGTCCGTATTTTTTGTTTGTGCTTGGAAAGGAATTGTTCTTATCGCGTATCAATTTCTTGTTGCTTTGTTCCTTTATCAAGAAAATAAGATATTACTTTTATATGCAGCCAGGTCAGGCTCTCAAAAAGAAAACGGAATACGAAAATATATTTATTTAATAATTGCCATCAATGTGATATAAAAAACCATTTACGCCAAGAAAACATATAAACACGGTGGAATTTGGAAGCTGAGCGCAGCTATTTGTTTCAGCATAAAAAGGTATGTAAATATTTTTACCTGTACCAATACGCCTTCTTAGATTGCAAATTTTTGCATGGACGATATTAAACCAGGAAAAAATGTTGTCTTGCAGAAAATCTTGTTTGATTTGGCTAGCTTGAAAAACAAGTCAGTCTTGTTGAGTTGGGTTTTGCGTGTGTGGAATTATATCTTCCAACAAAAAAAAAGTTTGCAGAAGTTTATACAAGAAGGAAAAGAAAAATATAATAATGTAATGGTTTTAGTAGGTTAGACATTAATGTGGAGATGCATTATAGTCGGGATTTTATATTTTTTATAAAGCTCTTATTGTGTTTAGTTTACGATTGACGATGAGAAAAAACTCTGCAAAGTAAAAAAAATTGTTCTCTTGTGATGTGACTGATATATTTATGTAGGTGCATGGAACATTTAAAGTGGCATTTTTATGTGGGTAAATAGGTGGCAGCATCTGTTGAATGTCGAGAAAATTAAAGCTTTTTTTTCCTTTCCCCCATTCATTTTTGATTTTGATTAAGATGAATGACAGTGTGCAAAAATAAAATAAAAACTGCTGTAGTCCATTGGTTGAATAATATTTTGCACAAATTCTTTTAGAGCTATTGTCTACATTGTCAGGTTTCCAGATTTGATAACCGTATTCATGAAGACGAGCTTGTCACGTTGTTTCGCAGAAGAAGATTGACTTTTAA
Organism: Akabosia matsudoensis; assembly: GCA_019593645.1. NCBI lineage: Eukaryota > Metazoa > Arthropoda > Collembola > Entomobryomorpha > Paronellidae > Akabosia > Akabosia matsudoensis. The sequence goes on along the minus strand of VICI01003368.1, from coordinate 2,426 downwards.
AATAGGATAAAAAAACGATGACGTGTTTGGCAAAGTCGTTTTGTATTTTGAAATGGAATTGTCGAGATGTTCCTGCTCGTGTTTGAGAAGGAAAAACACAGAGTTAAAGACGTAGTACATTTTTAATAGCTCATCCAGCCGATTCTTTTAAAATGGTTTAGGAATGAATGTGTGCATGAAAAACAAACAGTTTAATGTAACGTTTCTGCGAAATGTGGCAGCATTATAGGACTAAGCTGAAATAATATTTTTTGCATGGAATGGATGCTTGTTAAAGGAGGAAGGTGGTGGGCAAATGAAAACAATGGCGCCCATAGGCGCTACCTGTTTGCTGGATTTTATTCTTTTATTTTCTTGGTCTAACACTGGTTTACTCTCAGAAGCAGATATACACTATAGCTAGCTGTAAGGAATCACTTGTTACACGGAAATTTATTCCTAACATCCTACGCTTTATCTATACACTGCCTAAAAATCCTGTCCAACGAGTTTTAAAAACTCTTGGTCCGAATTTTAGAACGTTTTTTTGCAGACTTTTATGCTGAATTATGCACGGCCAGCCTATGAGAAAATAGTTTTGTCCTATATTTTATTATCCACTTGCTAGAATGCAGTTAAAATATAGGCCTGGATGGTAAAATGGAAATTCTCAGGAGTTGTTTTAACGGGTGGCTTCTGTTTTCCATGAATTGAAGATATCACAAGATGATGATGAAGATGGTAATTGTTTTGTTTATAATGCATACAGCTAAAAAATAGGTGGCTATTGGAAAATAGAGAGAGGCGAATACGTTTTGAAGATGACAATAGACTTAGGTGGTTTTGGTTTTCTGTTTATGCTGTAATCATAATATAATGATTCTCGTGTGTGAGACGCATATTTAATGTCACCTCGTCTTTCTTTACAATAGTAACTTTTAAAATAGGCACAGGATCTTGGTCATATATTTCTTTTATCTCTTTCATCATCTTCACAGGATGAGCAGGGCTACAAGCATGAGAGTAAGCAAACCAGGAATAGTTTTAAAGAAAAAAAAATCAGTGTTGTGTGTAGACATTATCAGACACACAGACTATTTAGAGTGTGCATCAACATTGACGAAGGACGACGGAAGCTGCTTCTCCGCCATCCGCGCCAGCCCTACATAACAGAAGCATTCAGTGTGTGGCTTATAGGAAAAACACACACCGCCTAAAAATCTTAGTTCACAAACAGCCACCACCAGTCTCGTGTGCTATTGTAAAAAGGAGGAAGGAAGTAGTTTAATTAGTTTCTATTATCATTAAACTGCTCATCTTCAGCTGGAGAGAGAGAGAGAGAGAGGCAGAGCCGCGCACACATTGCCAGTCAGTCCAGCAGACCCGAACATTTGTCTGTACAATTAGAATAAAAACATAGAATACATATATATTTTACATACACGCGTAGTTTCATACAAAAAAAGGAGCAGTTTTTTTCGCAGCTTTAAATGTTTTTTTGATACCGTACTAGGATAATTGTGGTTTGCTATGTACTCATGACACTACATTGTATTTCATATAGACAGCCGTATAGTTAAAACATTTTTAAAAGTGTGCAAATGCTTTTTATTACTGCTCTGTACGAGACCAGCAAGCAAGCACTGATGATCAGTGTTTTTCTAGTAGGTTTTTGGGCTGTGCAAAGTTAAGTACAAAAAAAAAACAATTTTTGTTTAAACCGTGCAACGAAAATCCGTCCGTAGGAAGGAGCAAAGGATTTTTTTTATCTTGTCTCTCTGTTCGTGTCTGTGTTTTAGTAGTTTGGGAGAAGCTTCTCATGCCTTTTTCCGTTTCCATGCTCCAGGAGCACCAGCAACAGCACCATAGCTCTCTGTGCCCATCGACGACGAGGAGGACGCATGTTCTCCACAATTGCTTTCCTTCTTGATCCTCATTTTGTGATTATAGCCACTCGAGAAATGATCAAAGCCCTGGTGGTTGGTTGAGGGGAAGTGACGTGCATTCACAGAGAGGAAAAAACAACCAGAACCAGTTGCTATTTCGCTAGATAGTGCAAACAGTGTGATTTTTTGTGAATAATTTCTTTCTTTTTTCATACATGATTTTGTAATCGAAAGAACAAGACTGGTTTCATCATTCGTATTTTGCCCGGTATATTTTAAAACATTCCATTGGAAAAACACGTTACACATAGTTTAGTGCAACTGTGTGCCATTTTGTACTGTGAATGGTGCCTGCATTAAAAGTATATATATTTTTTTTAAACGAGGACATTTTTTTGAGTTTTGTTTATGGGACGAGGAGTTTTGTCATTGTTTTCGTCAAACATAAAAGGTATATACCGTAAATCCTCTAAAGATCGCCCCCGGCGAAAATTTGAAATTTCGCTCTTGACCCCCCGGCGATAAATAGAGACCCGGCGATCTTTGGAGACCCGGCGAAAT
>VICI01003367.1:0-13476 GCA_019593645.1 Akabosia matsudoensis | reverse complement strand
TCTACGGCTCGGAAAACTCGGTATTGTTTGCAGCGATAGTGGCGGAGGAAGAAATTGCCTTTACGGTAGCTCTAGTAAATTCAAATTGTTCTCACAAACAATTATTTTATACGTGTCTTTGAGTTGTATAATCAATAGTTTTTTATTCTTTTATAGGATTGAGTGCAAATGGAGTTGCACATTGTAATACTTGTTTATTTAAAAGAAAAATGTTATCTTATAGTTAATTATGTTCTGTAAAAAAACTGTAACAAACTCTCAGTCCAGTTTGGGAAAAACTCTCAAACTCAAACTCTGGGAAAATTGTCCAGTTTTGTTAACGACACTAAAACTTAAGTACCAAATGCTATGAAAGTTAAATTGCTACTAATGTACCCACGGTACGAAAAATGTAAACGTCTTGGAGTAAATAGGTCCCTGCAATTTTCTTGGTAAAACAAGGCAGGATTTAATGAAAATAGAGACGTTATATGAGCAGTCTGGCTTTGTTGCCGACTCACCTTGACAAACAGTCTGGCGGAATAACATAGGGACTTTTTCATACGTTTTTTGCCATCTGTCTCTTCAAATAATTTAGATGTAGGTGAATCAACTGGATCAATTAATTGGGCCCAGTGACCCATATTTTTTCGACTCCGACAACCTTGTCGATTTCTGAATACATGGTGGCATATACCTAATTGATCTGTAAACAAAACATTCCCCTTGATGTAGATCTCGTCAGCCCCAGAAAAAAACCCTAGGCCGATCCTCTTTGCGAGGACGCTCACGCGGCAGAGGCTACTGACAAAGGCAACCACAATTTTCTAAAAAAACAATTATAAACTTAATTATTGATAAAAGGATTTATAAACTTGTTTTAATTAGTTTTTACTATACCTTGTAGGTATACAGATAAATAGTTATAATTATAATGTAATATTACCCGTAATTATACCAGAATCCAGTTTTCCCTTTGAGCTGCTTGCCTCTGTGCTGGCTGTAGAAGGAGATGCCTGCTGAGTAAGCATAGGCAAACCTTCAACGGCTGGCTTAGTGGTGGTAGGTACGAGTTTTTTTGCTGAGCTGGTCGCCTTCATTGCCCCTGTGCTGGTTGTAGAAGGGAATACCTGTTTTTTGCACAGGTAAAACTTCTATGGCTGGCTTTAGTGTGGTAGGCACGGTTGGCTTCTTTAAAATGCTTGCCTGAGCTGCCACTGTGCTGGTCGTAGAACGGAATACCTGTTTTTTTTGCACAGGTAGAACTTCTATGGCTGGCTTTAGTGTGGTAGGCACGGTTGGTTTCTTTAAGATGCTTGCCTGAGTCGCCAGTGTGGTGGTCGTAGCAGAGAATACCTGATATTTTTGCACAGGTAAAACTTCTATGGCTGGCTTTAGTGTTGTAGGTACGGTTGGTTTCGTTAAGATGCTTGCCTGAGTCGCCACTGTGGTGGTCGTAGAAGGAAATACCTGATATTTTTGCACAGGTAAAACGTCTATGGCTGGCTTTAGTGTTGTAGGTACGGTTGGTTTCTTTAGGATGCTTGCCTGAGTCGCCACTGTGGTGGTCGTAAAAGGGAATACCTGATATTTTTGCACAGGTAAAACTTCTATGGCTGGCTTTAGTGTTGTAGGTACGGTTGGTTTCTTTAAGATGCTTGCCTGAGTCGCCACTGTGGTGGTCGTAGAAGGAAATACCTGATATTTTTGCACAGGTAAAACGTCTATGGCTGGCTTTGTTGAGGTAGGTAAGTATTTTGTCTTAAAGATCTTAGGTTATCTGAAAGGCCGTTCTGGTAGTCGTAGAACGAAATACCTGATCTTTTTGCACAGGTAAAACGGCTGGCTTAGGTGTGGTAGTTGTGGCAGGCGTGGTAACTAGGGAAACTGAAGTGGAAATATATATATATAACAATATATGTATGGATATTTTTATTAGTTAAAAGTATACCTTGAATGGTAATTACTTCCTCGACCAGATCGCACGCTTCGGGGTAGTCCACCGTTAATTTTGCGTCATCAGGGATATCATTCCCTGCTTGCACGCACAAACCCGTCATTTTTCGAGTGAGTACATACTCACAGTCATTACTAACACATGCTTCGCAGGTTGGATAATTCAGACATGAATTAGCCAACCCGAAAACTCCGAAAAAAATAACACTTTTAAAATGAACATGTTGCGTCTTTGCATGCCTTATCCATTTGACCTTTTATCTGATCAATGGTGGAGCTTAATGGCCCTAATGAGTCATTTCTCCGCCATTCGTTTACGAAACGACAGTAAAAAAGTACAACAAAGCCGGAGAGATAAACTCTCCCTTCGCTGTCGCATCTTACCCCTATTCCGAGATTTTACTAGTGCAAATCCGTTATAGTTGAGTAATCAATATAAGGAAATTAGCAATATGACTTATAGACTCGTGCGGAAATAAAACTTTTATTTACACTACTCGTCAAGTTTGGTCCAAATCGGTCAAAGTATGTGGCCTGTAGAGCACCCACAGACAGACGGACAGACAGACAAATTCGTTGATTCGTTTTATCGACACGTCTTCTAATATCATTGGAAATATGGAGAAAAGGGTTTTAGAAATTTCAGTTGATATTACAAAATGAATACCAAAAATTCATTCAAATTAAGAGAAACATGTGAAAAATCGGATGCAGGCTCATCAAACGGCAAACACTTTGGCAAGCAATGAGTAGATTCGACTTACCTCAGGAACCTTTGGGATACTACACTTGGGACACAAGTGCTTGGAACAACATTTTTATTATAGGAATCGAGTGATGAGTCTTCCTGCATTCCGCAAAATTGAGCCCTTGAAAAGACTACATTGCGTCAACAGAATTCACGGATTTTAGGGGAATATCTTGTGTTATTTCTCCAAAGATTTTAGTTAATTATTTGCTTAAAACGCTGTTAACACAGATTTCCTTTAATGGAAGAAAGAACAAAACTTTTCGCTACCGTCTCCGGATACGATGTAGTTCAAAGAACGGATACGATGAGGATGACTATGGTGATCGTGACGACAACTTCATGAATTTGTCATCCGTGGCGAACATCTTTACGATCTTCCTCGCGTACATCTTCGCCTGGACCATCAAGAATTCATATTTCCCTGGCGACTGCGGGAAGTTGTATATATCGTATTACTGTGGAGCAACAACAAAAAACCACTCGGGCTTGATGTCAGTTATAAGCCGGATGTAGTTTTGTGCCGTCAGTACAACTCATTGTTGACCAGTAAGCGGGGTTTATGGTCCAGGCCAACTGGACCAACTGGATAACCTTGACGGTCATGTACTGTCAATTTCCTTGCAGATGAGCGAGTTGCATAAAGAATCCAGCGACCAGTGCTTTCCGGATGTTAATGTAGTAGCTCCTATATAGGATTGCAGCGTTCAAAGGTCTTCAAAAGCTGCTGACGAACGTTATCTGTAGATTTGAAATGACGGAAGTTAGATTGGGGATCTTCATTGCCCGGTAGCACACACGATATGTGTATTATTAAATGTACTATTAAAATGGTTTACATATATATTTCATCAATGAAAATTAAATTTGACTGCGGTGCAGATAAGGTATCCGCGATCGATAAGATTTCATTTGAGCATGAATATGTAGACGACGTCATGAGGATTGGATCCAAAGTAAAACATGCCATTATGTTGCCCAGCTTAGTTAATTCACCATCGTCATATAATGCAGCTAAATATTTTAAAAACTCCAGTGCCCTCATGAGCGTTTCCTGTGCGTAGGGATCCATGAAGTCAAAATTGACAAGGTCATCAATTCCCAGCTTCTTGAGCTTCAAAACAACCGAGCCTTGGTTGGACATAGGATTTCCGGATAGGTATTTTCTTCAGTTCGTGCTTGAAAGCTTTTCCGTGTAGAGACAGAAACATTTTCCAGGCTTTTCTCAGCCTACACGTACAGCGCGTAGTTGGGCAGATGCCTTCCTTATGGGTGAGACGAGGTGGGACTCCTCACGTGTTCTTGGGTTGTACACTTTCGGTTGGCAAATGCTTGATCGATGACAAACACGACGCCATGGATTGTAGGGGATGTTTTCGCGATATTCGTTCTAACCATAACCTTTCGGTGCTTTCAAAAATCCGCTGTTGAAGATGTGGAGGCAGTGTTGAGTACTAAGGAATGCATTTCAGCTCTCCCAATTGGCCACACAAGTTTTCACGGCGGATTCTTCGGCACGCTTCTCCGATTTATTCTTATCCGGTGAGGGATACCAAAATGTCGCCGGCAACTTCTTCGCACGAGTGGATTTAAATGACAGCCCGGATTTTGGCTTCCAGGTAATCTCGCTCTGGCTTTGGCGTGTAAAAGATCTCGACGGGCTGTGCGCGGCCGGGAACGTTGAGGAGCGGTGCGCAGTCAAAGTACTGCCGGAACTTGCCGGTCGTGAACTAGATTCGCTGACATAACAATGAGCAGAAGGTCAGGAGCTTCTTGATAACCTCCTCGAGGACACCCATGAGAATGTCGGTGGCGATGGGGCGCTCGGGAGTTTCGTCTAAAATGATAACTTCGGACATGAGGGGGTCAAGGAACCCTCCTGGAAATGTTATGCAGGCTCAAGTAATTACAGAGTACTTGTATTAACATTTTTACCTCTTTTAGATGTACAAAAGGAGTAATGCATAACAGATATTCTAGATATATGAGTCATTTATGTTCCGTTCTGTTCAGCAATGAGGTTTCAGTCATATTAACTCAAACCTTCGTCTACTGAATGGTTTCACTATTCGGTTTACATATAAAAAACTCCTGTAACTGATTCTAGATTCTACCTTTATCCGAGAAGCTTTGCTTCTCTGCTGGTGTATAAAGTGTATAAAATTTTTAACCAAAAAAGTGTTGGTTCGGAAAAGGTTTCGATTTGCTTTTTGGAGGAGTCTGAGTAAGATTGCCACCTTATACTCGTGGTTTAATTTCAGGAAGGATATTCTTGGTTTTGTTTTTGGTTATATATGATGTTATCTATATAGGAGTCAAAGTGATGGTCAATATAGGCGCCTACATTTCCCCTCCGGGAGGAGTCGAAGCTCATCCAGCCCTTCGCTATCTAAACAGATGCTACTCGAGACAAACGCCACTGAAGCTACCAAAAGCGGGGAAGAGAGTCCACTGGAACAACTATGACGAAAGTACAGCCAGCTGAAAGCTGAGCACAAGCGCAAGTTGTCCGAACTGAGCTACTACAAGACAAGGTACAAGCAAATTCGCAAGCTCTTATATATGAAATTCGAAAGTAGAGAGGACGAGACAGAGCGTGAAAGTGACGCAAGTGTGACGGAACTCATGGGTAATTCCGATGTGATGTTTCCAAGTTGAGGTGATTCGGGAGCAGGAGGGGAGGTGAGGAGCAGTAGACAAATTGGAATGGAAAGCCGACTGGAAGGGGAGAGTTTGCCGACGAGTTGGGTAAACCGTTGCAACTTGAAAGGAGCAGTTGTAGGAGGCGATAAAGAACCCGAGTGTATAATATTGGACGAAAGTAGTGATGAGGATGTAGACATGGAAAACTAACACGATATCAGAAAATCTTTTCAAAAGGAAAAGTACAAAAGCGTGTGTCTAGACTTTAACTTTTAGGACAAGTATTTAAATCATTTATTTTACCATGAAATAAAGCTGATTTGCAATAAGCGAATGTCCCCCGAAGAAGGCTAAAGCATTCGCTCGAAACATTTATAAAATACGCTTTTTGAATAAACACTCGTCACAATTCCCATATTCGTCATCTAATAAATAATTTTTAGAAAACCGATGAATCATAGACATAAACAACACATTTACACGAGAGATTTACCATGAAAGGCTAGAATTAAGCATTGAGCAAGGGCACCTTCAGTAACCATGACAAATTATATTGCCTTGACTGTGCATGCCAAGTGTCAGCTAAAGAGATTTCAAGGGTATATTTGACGCCTGTTTCTCAAGCGTGCATAAACGATTCATTGCAATTTCTCACGTTTCGATTGAGATGCTCACATCATTATGACGACTATCAATGACAGCTTATCGTTAAGTTAAGACGGGGCGTATCAAGGGGCGATGACGGCTGTCGGCGTTCCCCATTCACGATCAGAGAGAAGGGCAGATTTTGACTCGTGATAACCGTTGGTGGATTCTTTCTTTTATTTTCCATGCCTTAGCCAAGAGTGAGTAGAAAAGATGGGCTTCAGTGAGATAAATCTCGTCAATGCAATTAATTTCTGTTTCCCTGACCTGCTTTCGAACCTTTTCATGAAGTGGTTCGGCAACAAAGTCACTAAAGCTCTTCTTGATATTGTAGTATCCGAGAAAACTCTGTTACTTTTATGTTGCTGCATTAGCACACATGCTGCCATCCAAGTCGCCCTTTTTCCTACTCCAGCACTCCCTTCAATCACGGCCAAAACGTTCTTTCCCTCTTAGGTTGACTTAATAACATCTGAAAACACTGGAATTGCCATTTGTTGGCAAGCTGTGAGCGGTTTATGTTCTTTCCCTCTTTAGTTGACTTAATAACTTCTGAAACAACTTGAATTGTTTTTTTTGGCAAGCTGTGAGCGGTTTAAGATGAAGTGAATAAGGAAAAACTTGAGCTTTGCAGCATTTGTTCATAACCTTGATAAAGTTTTTATAGTACTTCAAATCCCGCGTATATTTTTTGCGAGCAGTTTCGTAACAAAAATTTAAATCAATTTTACGAGAACCTAGCAGCGCGGATGTTTCCATTCCACTAAAAAAGCGGAGGTAAATAGAAGTTCCGAATCGTTTCAGGAAAAATTATAATGGCTGATGACTACGATCCGACAAACAAAGCTCAACTATGACTTAACATTCCCGGACAGCGAGTATTTATACGAGTCTGGAAGGGGCGAAAATTTCAGCAGAATAGCAATATTATTGCAAATACTGAATACGCCCTTTAAAAGGAGGTTTTACGAACATGAAAACAGATGAATCCGTCAAGGACAATTTCCGCCCTCATTTTGAAAAAAACGAATCCCTAAGTAAAACGGGTTCATGTATAAAAGCGTCGGGAATAGAAGCAACGGACATCATTTTACAGTCAAGCCTAACAATGGAAGCATCATACTCCTCTTCCGAAGACGAGAAATCAGTGGACGTCACATCGGACGTTGCCAAGGCGACCAAATCGTATCCGAGATACTGGGACGCAAACTTCTCTCCCGAGACCCCAGCTACTTCAAAGGGCCAAAAACCTTTAACCCTCGATTTTTCACCGGAACTGTCCAGGGAAGCAAATCGCAGCTGGAGTCCGACCCAGAATTCTGGACTACAAGTGACGTGATTTACGTCAGCGATGATTTGCTGGTGAAGCGGCAACAACTGGGGAAAATGAGCAACATCGTCATCGCCAAAGTTCATGCTGGAATGACCATTTTCAAGTTTCCGACAACATGTCTCGATATGGTCATTCCACGCATGGAGAAAATACTTGACCAGGTCGTTCTGCAAGACGAGGGAGTAATGTCGTACCCCGGAATTACAGAGCCAACGCCGTACAGCCAGTTCTGGTCACCAGATTTCTGGGAGGGACCCCTCGTCATTCAAGTAATGCGCTTTAAAATGCGATTATTCTTGGCCGACTACAAGAAACCTACTCTGGCATGGCGGTTGCTAAATGAAGTTGATGCAGAACGACAGAGAACATACTCTGGAGGAGAATGGCGAGGACCAACAGCCACAATTACAATGCCAAACTTTATCAAATTGCTGAAGGCATTTAAAACTATTAGGTATGCCACCTAAACATGGAACAAACGTTGACTACCTTTGTTTTTAGTTTCCAATCAATCAGAACTAAAATGTCTTTTAAAACTAATTTTTTGTTTGCTTTCCAAATTTAATTTACTATCAATGAAAATATTACTCAAATATTCAATTCGTGTATTAAAGAACATTTTCCAACTAAAACAGTCGTTCGTGTATCAAATAAAGTGGCCAAATGTAGTTTTAAGGCCTTCATGAAATGCTTTGTACAATCTTCAGCAACGTGTGTTCCGCAACTAGCTCACAGCAATGCTTAGTTACAATGCATACATACATACACGTTTTGTTAGAGATTTTTAGAGAATGCGATTGTACAAAAATATAAGTTCATTAATTATTAGGTTTCGCTAATTTCGTTTGTTTGTTTTCTTTTTTTATATATTTTTGGTTAAAAGTATATATCGTTTTTTTCATCAACATGGTGATTCTGGAGCTACTTGGATGGTCACTTAAGTATGCCATAAAAGACGATAGTGGTTAAAACTAATGAAGTGCAGACATTGTAAGATTCCTTTCTAAAAATTTTAGTCAATTATGAAGCAATCAGAGTTTTAATGTAACTTTAATTCAAGTGATGTGAGGAGTTTTAGATAAGTAGAAATGTTTTGGCATACGAAATGTTGAAAACTTTTGAAACTACCCACAATTTTAGAATTGTAATTACCTAAGATTGCGATATTCTTATTTTCTCCGTAGCCTCGGATTACGAATAATCCATTGTCTAAGGAAACAACTTCAAAAACACAATAAACCTGACCGACCTTTATGCAATCTAGGCGTGAGCCAAGGCTCCTTATTCGGCTGTTTTTCATCGGAAATAAAATTTGCAACAGATTGGGCTACTCTAAAATAGCTTTCGAGGCCCTATATCAACAGAGGTAACCGTGATAACATGTTGGAATTGTCATCAACGTGAAAACCCTAACAATTGATTAAATTCTTCTCCATGTCATACAAAAATCTACTATCGTAATAGGTCTAGAATTCCCCGGATGATTAAAAATGACATATAGCTTTTCCCAATAAAAAATAAGAAAAAAGAGAACTTAGTTGTGCTGTATAATTATCGTCATATATTATCATATAAGTTGTCTTGTTGAAGACTAATAAAACTCGATACTACATGTCGTGAGAATTTTGCACTTTAATGCGCTACAGAGAACACTTTTATCTTGGAGAAAATGGAAAATCAATTTACCTATTTCCGTTGAGGAAAACGATTTCGTTCTTCTTTCAAGGGTTTTTGTTTGCAAACTTCTCCCGCAGGAAGATTTAGGTGAGGAATTCGTTTATGAAAAAGTCTGCAAGAAAATGACAATAACAGAAATTCCATCGGAATTTTAATGGTTTGAATATGTAAAATTCACTGAAATCATTTTCACAGCAAAAGGTTTCTTACGAGTGTTTTTGATTCCACACTTTTCCCGCAGGAATTATCGGTAGGTTTTAGGTGAGGAATCCTGTGAAAAAGAAATCCCGAGAGCCAGATTCGATTTGAATTTCAGTGTTTTCTTTTTAATAACTTCACAATATTTTCCGGACAAATTCTTTTCAGCCAAATTCTGCAAAAATGCCGAACAGAATTTGGCCATAAACTTTAATTATTTCAATTTGTTACGTTCACAGAGTTTATAATTTTCGAAGCAACAAGTTTCTTACGAGATTTGTTTCCAAACTTCTCACGCAGGAATGATCTTCAAGGTTCAGCGAGGAAATGGTTTCTGACAAATTCTATAAGAAAATAACAAGAACAGAGTTCCACCCGAACTTAATGGTTTCGATTTGTTCAATTCACAGAATTTATAATTTTCACTTCAACAAGTTTCTTACGAGAGTTTTTGATTCCACACGTTTCCCGTAGGATTATCGGTGGGTTTTAGGTGAGGAATCAAAGGAGAAAACAATTCCAAAAGCCAGAATCGATTTGAATATCAGCGTTTTCTTTATATTAATTTCACAATATTTTCCGGACAAATTCTTTCCAGCCAAATTCTACAAAAATGCCAAGAACAGAATTTGGTCATAAACTTTAATGATTTCAATTTGTTACATTAAGAGAATTTATAATTTTCAAAGCAACGAGTATCTTACGAGGTATGTTTCTCACGCAGGAAAGATCTTCAAGGTTTAGGTGAGGAATTCGTTGCAGATAAATTCTGCAAGAAAATGCCAAGAACCGAATTCCACTGGAACTTTATGGTTTCAATTTGTTTAATTCACGGAATTTATAATTTTCACTGCAACGATTTTTTACGAGGGTCTTTATCACACACTTTTCCCGCAGGAATTATCGGTAGGTTTTAGGTGAGGAATCCTGTGAGAAAAAAATCCCAGGAGCCAGATTCGATTTCAATTTCAGTGTTTTCTTTTTATTAACTTCACAGTATTTTTCACATGGACAGATTAACTTTCAAAATAAGACACTATCCTTACTCAGCAACACCACAATAATTTCTAAAATCTTATATTTAAGTGAAGGAATCTTTTGAAGTACACTTATTTTTTAAACTTATTTTGTCGTATTTTTCAAAAACGAAAGAGTTTCACAATTTTTATTGGCACACATCTGGCTGCTTCCAAAGTGAAATCATGTGTAAAAGAAAATGTTCAAAAATACTATTTGTGGAAACACTATTACATTGGAAAATGGAAATAAATGCAAAAAAAATTGGGCGTTTTTCTCATTTTATAAAATTAAATAAATATTCATATTATTTGCCATGCCGGAGCAACGATCATGGGTGGAAAGTTTACATTAAAATGACCTTCTAATTCTTAAACTCTTTACGCACACAGTTTGTGTAATTATTTCTCACACGCCTGCATACTTGGGGATAGTGAAAGCTCGGGTTGCTAATGGCATGGGCGAGCTCGAAGTTATTCAGCATTCTCCACATGGAAAACCTTGTATATAGAAATGCGAGACGACAAGAAAGCCGTACCAGTCTCTCAATCGTTTCCTCCCCTTCCTAAAAACAGACACAGTTTTAGTCTCAGTCCTTTTTAATAAAATACGTGCGTGCTTGTTTAGAATGTTACACGCTTACCATACAGGTCCTTCTTTCCTGTAGAGTGATAAACATATCTTATGGTGGGCCGTATTTCAAGTCAAAATCATAACGAATTGGTTTTGGTATTCGTTTCCTACACATTTTCTTAAACTGTCGCACTTTTTCGCAAATTTTGTTGCCAGCAAAGTTAGCAGGATTTGCGAGCACCCATGCAAGATCGCGCCCCTGTAACCTGGTTAGCACGTTTGCTCCAGTTCTACCGATGCTACAGAGGGTACTAGCGTATTGAAGAGCATGGTTGGCAAGTTTACTCTGAATACAAAAATTTTATCAATGAAAACGCCAGATATCATACAGGCATGAATTGTATACAAGTTAAACGTTACCATGTTGTAACAATTAGCAGGTATTTCTAATTCTTCAAAAATGCCCTTAAAATCACGACGCTGAAGAATTTGTCTGTCTTGGCTACTTTCTCGATGAAAAGTAATCATCTTATCCTCCCCACCATCCGGTTTGTCATTGTCGTGCGGGGTATAAGCAACTGCAGGCATCCGAGTAAACGTGAAATCTGTTGGGGCCACTGGAGCGTTGGATTGTGTTTCTTAAAATCGCAAAAGAAAGACATTTTGAAATTGTTTTGATTAGTTAAATCAATTACAAAATCTTACTTTTTTCTGAAAGAATTTCGCAGCCGTCGGCATGGTCTACTATTACGACAGCATCATCGTAATTGTCAGGAGCTGAGGAACACAATTCCTGACCTTCCTCAAGGACTACATACTCACAATTTGACCGAACACATTCAAAACATGTCAAGTCCCGGTTGCAAGCAGCGGCAAAGGAAAGGGACACTACAAAAACAAAATCTTCATTTTGAGTATTTGATACAGACTTGGAGAGCTAAGAATAATGATGTTCCTTGCAGGGAACTAAGAAAATATATGAGAATTTAGCTCTTTGCAGAAGCATGATGCTACTAACTTTATCATGGAGTTGGCAAATCATGTCACATATTTATTCGTGGCAAAAATCAAAACCACATAATGGAGTGGAGACATAATTCTTGGTACACAGCACCTGCTTCCTTTAAGCTTGCGACAAAAAAACCTAAACAAATATATTTGTCTCTTTTTCTCTTGGTTTATTTGGAGCTGTTCATCATTGTCTGTGTGTCACAGTTGAAAGTGCAACAAGACATTGAGTATGACAAAGCAACTCCCATGTTTACACAAAAGTAACATCTGCTTATATTATAATGATCTAAGAGATCATATTACTGTTCCTTTTTTCAACCGACGGATGAAGAGTCCTTTTTTGCTTTTGGAGAGTGCGTATACATCAAAACAACGGGATGTATACGCCGATAGCTAAAGCATACTCCACATCCAGTGTAATAATCATTTTATTTTATTCTTTATTTTTCTTTGTGCCAAAATACCTGAAGCTCGTGATGAATCCTGCATAATTTATTTACTTAATCTATAATAATTTATCCCGATCTCACATCCTTTGAATAATTTTGATATTTTACAAAAGAAAAAAAGTTTTAAAAAAGTCGTATGCACTCTTTGAAAACTATCAAAACTTCCATTTGGACGCGAGTTCTGTTCAAATTACCGTAAATCCTTTGAAGATCACCCCGGCGGAAATTTGAAATTTCGCTCTTGACCCCCGGCGATAAATAGAGACCCGGCGAAATGTAAAATATTGGTTTTGATATATCTCAAACCGTAGGAATATTCATTACAAATAGTTCAACTTAATCTTCGTCGTCAATTTCAAGGACTATTTTTCTCTAAATGACTTGCTTTCTCGATATTCTATGCTAAACGTGTCTCAGCTGTGTGACTACCACTTCTTACCGTTATTAGTACCCGGCGATCTTTGGAGACCCAGCGTAATTTCAAATTTGCCTCTTGACCCCGGCGGATTTTTAGAGGATTTACGGTATGTGCACTTGTGGCTTTGAAATGAAATTCTCATAATTAGGCATAATTTATAATTGTAGGATTTATTTTGAATTGAAGTTCTTTATTGCAAGCACCATCATCATTGTTACAGATCTTTCATTTTTACAAAAAGCATACAAGAAAACTGCTAGTAGCGGCGTCCAGATCGGGTGGTCTTGAAAATTAAACATACAAAATAAGATTAATTAGATTGAAGGGCATCATATTATTATTTTATATGTATCATAGTAATAAAAGTGACTAACCTGTCATCTCCAACTCTTCTTCCTTGTCTTGCTCTGGCTCAGCCACGGTGTTGAGTGCTGCCACGTTTTCTCCACGTCCATCTTCCTCCACGGCTCCCCTCTGAGCATCATCATCATCATCCCCATCATCGCCCTCTCCAGCGTCAATTCCCTCCCGTCTCTCGTTCTCTCCGTTCTCATCTGCACCATCACCACCTTCACCATCTTCAGCATCCCCCCACTCGTCACCATCATCCTCCTCCACTAGCCTCTCCCCCTGCGCCCTCAACGCTTCCAACTGTTGATGACGCTCTGCGCGAGCACGACGACGTTCCTCTTGAAAGGAAGTACGGGCGTAGTTGACCAGACGCCGGTTCCGCCAGAAACAAAAGCACCAACAAGCGCAGCAGCGCACCAGAAAAAGGCCAGAAATGGCTCCTCCAATGAGGCAGAGTTTGACAGTCAGCGACATCCCT
>VICI01003366.1:0-13479 GCA_019593645.1 Akabosia matsudoensis | reverse complement strand
AAAAAAGTGCGTACCAGGTTTTTTTAATGCACGTTAACAACTTGCCATTAAGATATTTACGGCTTTGTTTTTAATGGAGCATAATGATGATAATTAAAGGATGTATTTAAACAGGTTAGTAGTATGGACTTTATATGTAAAATGTTCATTTATTTTTTGTTTAAAAAAAAATATATATATAACAAGTGATTTCCCTGCTGACACAAAAGAAAAATGACGGGGGAGGGGGAGTTACAATACTGCGTGGCATATGGTAACCAGATTGTCTTTTTTCTTTCAAAAATAGCTGCTAACGAGCCCTAGAAAAAGTTTTTTTGTTAACTATCAAAACTAAAACTTTAAATTGAGGCGACAATTGAGTCCGCATAAAAAAAGTGCAACAGATTTTACGTACTTTGCCACCAAAATAAAGCGACTATGATTTTTTTTTGGCTTACCATAAACCACTCTGACGCCGCATAAAAAAAAATATGTACAAAAATGTCGTTCAAATACGTTTTCACGCTTCATTTCCCAAAAATGTTTACTGCAACACAAAAAAAACCGTGTTACCATTTGATATGCTTTGACAATAAAAAAAATGTACACTGCATACAATTGTTCACGTGAAAACACTAGATATAATGTTTTTTTCGTATGTTATCGTATGACGTTCAACAGATTAATGTCACGCATTAACTACAACAACATTTTGAATCAACCATTTAGATGATATACATGATAACCACAAACGTATCAGCGTCTATTTAACGTCACTTTTTGACTTGGCAAAAACAAAAAATAATAAAAACTTTAACGACGATGAAGACACCAAAAAATTGTAGCAAAAGCTTATCATTTCCCTCTAAATCAAAAAAAAAATAATCTAGCAGTTAAGCATGTTACCACATCTTTTTTTTTTTTTTTTGGCAGTCAGTACAAAACTGATCGATAACCATAAATACGTCTAATCAAAAGTCATCTAATCGTCAGCAAAGAAAAAAGGATGTTGCAAATGACGCCAACTTCCTACAACATTTTTTCTTCTTAAAAGACTATGATTGTTCGTAGAAACTGGTTCAAGTCAAAGTCACTCTAAATCCTGGCGACAAAATTGTACAAGTTTTATGATTGGCACCATAGAAAAAAGATAACTGACACACGTTTACATAGTTATTTTTTTCTTTCATAATAAAAGTCGACGGCAAAGCTTGATGTTTTGTTATCTTCCCACAATTTGGCGTCATCGTTGTTTTTTTACTTAAGACTTTGTGCGTAATTTTGCGTATGCTCAATGCACGTGAGTAGTAGCCATTCCTTCCTATTTTTGTACCTGATTTCATTCGTAGAAGATTTTAATCCAAAAAAAATATATAATCAGTTAACAACAGCCATTATGAAATTGAGTAGTACTAAGTAAATCGCAGGCCCTTCTTCGTTGAACACAAATTGACAGCGAAAGGTACATGGGTATAGCTTTTATAGTACAAAACCAGCCTACCACCCCCGACGTCCTCTCTATTCATTTTGCCAAGTAAATANACATGAAAATAAAGTTAAAAGTTTTGAGAGTGCCACAGCAGAATCTGTTTGACAGGTGGTGCTTTTCGTGCTTCTGCTTGGTATTGTTGGTGCGTAGGCGGCTATTGAAGATGCGAAGGAATTTCAATAGTTAGTATCAGGCCATGTATGCAGCGCGGTAGTGGTTTCGCTGTTATATATATATATATTTTTTTTTTGTATCTTATTTTTGCAAGGGACCCTTACAAGAAAAAATACAAAATAAAATAGCAAGTAAAAAAATGGTTTACTTAGGTATGTACATAATTATGGAAAACTCAATTAGTTTGGTCCATTCATCTCCTTGCGTTGCGCGTGTGCACACCATGTACATGTGTGAAAGGGTTTTTCAGCTAGTGTGCAAGAAAAATAAATAAAGTGTGCGGCGTTGTTGTTGCACCACTACTACTCTGCAGCAAAAGAATCATTTCGCAAACAAAAATAAACAACAAAGCAACATATACATAATAGCAGAAGAAAGTGAAGTTTTGTTTCATTATCAGTAACAAAAATATATACTATATTTTGGGTAAAGTTTACCTTAACTTATTTTAAAATCCGAGTATAAATTTGTGTGCGGCTATGAAAAAAATAAAACAGAATTGGAATGGGATATTCGTATCATCTGCAAAATATAACGCACAATTTGGATCGTCGACAAGCCAACAGTTGAGGTTCCTTGTGCAGTTTTTGTAAACTGAAGTAATTTTGAAAGCACCCGTCAAAACTCAACAAAACAGATGCAACAAAAGCTAAATTTAAACGAAATTTATTATTATTAATGCATTTTTTACTCTGTAAAGGAAAAAAACCTTAAAATTGCAAATGCAGAGGAGTTTTAAATTGAAAATGAGTTTTTGTGGTGTGACTCAAATACACAAATTTTTACGTAAAAGATTCTCTTTCTATTCTCATATCCGCAGTAGATTGGTTTCATTGTTCCTTTCGTCAGTCATCATAAATCAAGTTGGGGTGAAATGGAAAATACCTCCGTAGATGAATACTTGTTCGATGAATTCCTACTCTCGATAGATTTATTATTTTCCCCCCAGCTTATCAGACAAAAAAAATTTACACCGATAGGCAGCAGCACATTTATTATTTTTTTTCTTTTATAAAAAGTTCCATCAACACTTCATCTTCTGCGTATGTTTTCTAAGAAAAGAAAAAAAAAACGCTGCCTCAAAGTTTCTCGTTTCAAAGAACTTTACAATTTGGCTCAGAAGCGTTTTAAAAACGTCCGTAAATTGAGTTGCTGTTGCGGCTGCAAATCAAGATAAGATTTTTGTGGATGTTGGGCTGCAGCACAGTGCAAAATAAACTGCAACCCCAACAACTTATAGCATCGAGCGAGCCTTAGTATTTTATTTTATTTTTTTGAAAAAATTGTTTGTAGTCTGTCAAAAATAGACAGTATCTTGGTGCGAGGCGTTTTTTTTGCATAGACGTATTTCAAACCCAAACAAGTTTCCCTTTCACTCGCTTCAATCTTGGCTTGCAGAAAGGGTTGCCATGGCAAAATAATCATGACTAGCGACGAGTGTGTACGCAACGCGCACGGTGCCGTACCGTCTGCGCCACAAAACGTTAAACGTTTCTAAACATTAAATAAAGCGTTGCTCAGGTCTCGAAACAAGAATTGTTCTTTGTTTCATCACTTGTCACAGAAAAATAAAGGAATCTTTTTTTTTTGGCGTTGCTTTCCTTTTTCCCAGACTGTCGCCTCACAAAATGGTCGACACAAAATTTGGCACGACATTTTGCCTTTGCGAAGAAAAATTTAAAATTGAAGTTTGAATTTTAGAATGAATATTGATTTTTGTGGGTTATTTTTTTCAGGGGGACTGTTTTAGTGGGGTACTTTTACTGGCCCTTGATGTGAGCAAAGTTTTATAATATTTGGCTGACGATGTTTCGGGTAAATTGGCAAAAATGATTTGAGTTCAGTGGCAAATAGTGAACATATCATAAAAATGTGGAATGCAAGATGTTGAATAAAG
The DNA here is from genome assembly GCA_019593645.1 of Akabosia matsudoensis. Classification (NCBI taxonomy): domain Eukaryota; kingdom Metazoa; phylum Arthropoda; class Collembola; order Entomobryomorpha; family Paronellidae; genus Akabosia; species Akabosia matsudoensis. Next base: position 9,940 of record VICI01003366.1, on the reverse strand, counting down.
TGAATTTAAACTTAAAGTTAAAAGTTCTGAGAAATTTTTTCCGAAATTTCAAAGCCATGACAAAATTTTTCATTCAAAAAACAACAGATTTGTCTTGGGATTTTATTTTGACTTGTGCTTGAAAGTGATGTTTTTTTTGTTTTAAAGTGAAAAACCATTGTTAATGTTCGTTTCCTTTATCGGCATCACATCTTATCAGCTTCTGCTCCTGTTCTACTAATTTTACATTCAAGTTATCTCTCCAAGATAGGGTTATCGGGTTGTGCTACATCTTAATCAAGATGAGTTTTCGTTTCTTCTTGTGGTGATGAGTTTTGTGGCGAGTTGTTCATAGCTGCATTATCAGTGACTAGTGAAATTACTCAAACAAGTGTATCGTGATAGTGTCCAGCAATTAAGTTACAATAGTAAGCGATTCAAAACTACAATCAAACGTACAAAATGGAACATAAGTTTTACAGTTTTTTCTTTTGCATGAGCAGAGTTATCGAAGATTAAAAACCAAATAAATTATAAGGTAAGTTACTAATTATTAATTATATTTGGTAAATGCATCTTGTAGTTAGCATTACAAAGCATTTAGAATCCGAAAGCGCTTTTACGTTTGGTTAGTATTGCAATTTGTGCCTGTGCGTGGCTTCAACATTTTTGTCAACATTTTGGTAAATAATGTCATGCCGAACTTCAATTACTACAAGGTTGTCGGTGGTAACCTTTCAACCTGATTTTTTTTTTACCAATTCAATTCGTGATTATGGCTTAGGCACTGAGGAAAAAATGTCAGTACCAATTAAAGTGAGACGAATAATGCTGTACACATTTTTGGCCTCTGGTTTTGCACTTAATTTTTTTATGACAGACTGTAACACTCATTTTATAGGTTTTTGATAATTATCAAAACTTGCCTAACTGTCCGCAATTGTGATACTAGCGAAAAAAAAGAAGCTACAAAAAGTTTTTCGTCTTGCAAAAAAAAAAAAAAAAAAGTTTTTGAAATTGGTAGATGAATGAAAATTGTGTTCAAATTATTTCCCACAAAATGTCAATGACCATCGCGGCATGTGTTTTACGCACATAAAACTTTTGTTTAAGGCTTTTGCTTCCTCAATTACATGATGCACAGCCAAACAAGGCTGTAAGGATTTTGTAACCATTAATTACGGCAATTATCGCGGCAATCAGATAACGACAAGTGTTGCAGTAGCGCGGTGGTCACTGTTTTTTCAGTGTACTCAACCAAACGAAACAATTCAAAAGCGTTTTTGCTCAATTACGTAAAAAGTCTTTCTTTTTGAGGAGGGCGACGACAATAAAGATTTTAGTTCAAACTGACAACTGACGATGTGTTCGAACAATCTCGTCTTAGGATCAACAGATTCAACAGGTTCGCAGTAACCGTGCGGCGCGCGCTCTCAAGATGTGTATTCTTGTGTACAGAGTTGTCCATAAACAAGTCGCCATATTTTATCCCTCTAAAAACCTTGTAGCTCGGATTGCAATAGTGAGATAATAAAGTGTAAACGTATACTTGATGAAATCAATTGTCATTGTGTTTAGCCGTAAAACGGGTACAAGATTGCGCCACGACATATTATATTTGGCAGATGTCATTGCACTACCAATACCAATGCAATTCATTCATGATCTTCAAACCTCTCTGCTTCACTTTCCATTCAAGCGCCTGATTTTTTTCAGTGTTATTTCCATCTATTTTACGTAATAAATACCCAAAACCGTGACACGCCAACAATAGAAGCTCTCGCGACGTATTGTCAATGCTAAAATTAAAACCGAAAGTGCGCCGTTTGTTAAATGACAAGTGTGATAACAAACCTTTTTTTAAATTCAATTCTTAATTCCTTTTCTGCTTCTCTATTCTGACTAAAAATTTCACTTGTGATTGATACTATTTTTCTTTTGCCAGCTCATTCAACAAAGTTTTGAGAAGAAAAAAAAACGCGTCCTTTTATTTTGCAGGTTCAATTCAGTACTGGCACGCACGTAGTCTTGATTCAATTTCGTCAACAATCTCAAATTTATTTTGCCCTTAAAAAAATCCGCCGGCGAATGCATTTGTTGTTGTTGCTATTGAAAAATTAAACTTAGCAAAACCCACGTTGTCAAACGAAGGGTTTAAAAAAATATATTTAAGGGCCTATTTCGCAACATTCTTCGTTTCAAAACAGGGTACGTCGTAAATGATCAAATTTATATGAATTTCGTTTCCTGACTCTGGTTTTTAAAGAGCTACAGCAATATTAGAAAATATCATATTTGTCATTGTCTTGTAATGAAAGTATCAGTTTGATAATGTGAATATTTCAAAGTAGAAACCAGATGACACCAGATTTCCCCTTTATCCCTTAGAAGACCATAATCAAGCTAAAAAATATGCTTTTTCCTTTCATATTCAAAAATATGGAAAAATATGTTATCCCTGCTCGTGGTAAGCAAATGTCATCCGAAGATCACTTGAATCTATTTTTGGCTGAATCAAACTCATCCAATTACGAAGTATCTTTGTATTATTTTATAATTAGCGGGATTGATTGCATGAAGCTTCCGTATGAACACATCAATGGAAAAAAAGTAGACGCTTGTACTTGATATTATATTTAGTAGAAGCCTACAGCGTAGACAAAAAGTAAAAACTCATTTGAGTACCTTCAACTTTTTTTTTACATATTACTCCTTGCAAAAGATGCATCAAAAGAAAGTGACTCTGAGGAGAAGGCAAAAGGTGCTCCTTAAAACTCATTAGTTTCATTACCACTAATATTATTACCGTTATTACCATCATCATAAATTATGACCGTTATCACTCAAAAAAAAAAAAAGGCAGCTTTTGGCTTATGACTTGCTACTCGACGTGCAAAGCAAAATAAACACATTTTTATTTATTTGTAGCAAATCTGAGAGATGGACGAGTTGTATCTAGACCAACGTCACAATTGGTTGCGTGACGTGCAACAAAAACTCGTCAGAGACTCGTGATTTTTGCATGCAAAAAATACCGAGTCACAAAGCCACAAGGAACAGCGAGTGTTGCAATAAATAAATATAAAAAAAGCTTTCTTTGCAGGAAATGATTTAAAAATTAAAAAAATCAATGTTTTTAAAATGTTTCCAAAATTTTACAGGGTTTCTTGTAAATAGGTTTTTTTTAACCAAAAAACAAGACATTGCGTTGTTTTTATGACTCTCTCCCTCAACAAAAATTTGCACAAGTTCATCTTATGCGACTACTCGTGTGACATTTGAACCATGAAAGACCATTTTTTATATCTTGGGAGACTAGCGTAACGCACTCTGGTATCGATTATAAATACACAATTTGTTAACTAACGTCACGCTTGTAGTTACCTACATTGAGCAGTGGACTCTGTACAAAGTGAACTCGGAATTACATAAAAACAAAACGTATAACGTCGTCCAAAAGTCATGCTCATATTACTCATAATTTTTTTGTTTTAAAAGTTCATGGGCATAATTTTTCAAACTTGTTTTGATCCGAGTCGCTAGCTTTTTCAAAGCATTTTATATGAAAAATGCAAAACAATCCATTCTGCATTGCATTGCATTGATTGAAAATCCATTCATGAAAATAAATATGGCTAAAAAAACATGCGCAAGTTACGAAGCACCTCAATTTTGAAATACTCAACGATCATAACTCTGCTGGATAGCTTTAAGGATCTTCCTTAAAAAGAAAAGAAAAGGAAATTCACTTCCGGCACCTGTGTTTTGTGCAACATCAAATCTTTGATTCAACTATGTAGTTTATAGCGCACAGCTATAGCGATTATGCAACAGATTAACCTTTACTTTGTGTATAATTTTTTTACCAATTGACAAACTGACTTGACAAAATTTCATAGCTTTTCTTTTCTATTGTTTTCAGTGAACCGACAACTACACAGTCTTGTTCTAAAGGTCCCTGAGGCCCTGTCAACAATGGATTCCTATTGAAAACATAAGCAAGACGTAGCTGCTCTACCTGACAATTATTAAGTGTACGCGCACAAACTGTCGAAACATTTTTGTCGGCTTTTTGTTACGAGGAACGTGTGCGAAAAATGATTGTGTGCATCATCCAGAAACAGCGCAAGAGCCTCGGCGCCATGGCGTCAGTTTAAAAGTGCAATTAACTAAAAGAAAAACTTAAAACTTTTCTTTAAAAAACAAAACAAATCGTTGGGAGTGAAACTTAAACAAAAAATAACTGTGAGGATGATGGGTGAAAAATGGTGCTACAGATAGTGCTACCGGAACCCCACAACGATGCGAACAACCGTCACTCAACCGCCGGAAATCACGCGACCAGGTCGTCCAGTCACGGGGAGACTCGGGTATACGACATCAATCCCGGCGTGGCTGGGTCTGCACTGCATCTCGACCCTCGATCCAAGCCGTGGTATCGAGGTGCCCTCCCTCCTCCTGGAACACTAAACCCCCCTCCTCTACAAGCTGGAGACGGCGAGGCTTCTTTGAACTCCCTCTGCGAAAGCCGACTTGGCGAGGACTCCCTCTTTAGTTATGGCTACGGGGTTCCTCCACAGCGGGAAGATTCCACAGACGCCTCTGATGAGGTTCTTACCCGTGTACGATCCGGGGTCATGCGAGACTCGGAGGTGAAACACTCTCCGGGCCTGTTTGACTACGCGGAAATGCCATCTCTCCCGACCGGGAGCAGCCCTCCTCGTGCCTTTGGAAACATTTGTTCGGAGGAGGACAAAAATTCAGTATTTAAGTAAGCAATTGCGTCTCCCTCGAGGAAATTTTTGCACGTAACTAATTTTGTACATTTGTTGCCTTTTCTTTTACAGGGGCTACCTTACAGCTATTCTATCCTGTATCTATGCCATATTTATTCTTATGCTCGGAGTTGTCGTCTACATCGCCGATCTTATTTCAAGGACGGCCACACTTGCAGAGGTACAATTCCCTCCACTCCCTATCTCTCTCTTTCCCCAGCCAAAAAAAAGACCAACAAAAAAAACTCCCAACCATGTCATGTCATACGAGCGCTCTTTCTCAAAGAAAAAATGGGAATTGGCAGGACGCGCCGTGCATAAAATCGTTGTGTTCCTCCAAAGTTTGGAGGAAATAGATGCTTAAAAAAGACCTTCGTTCGCACAAAGTTTGAGCTTGCCCCCCAGTGAACAGAGAATCAATCAACTAATTGCTTTCCACGCCAAAAAAAAAAAAACTTGTCAACTGGTTTCACCTGGTGGATATTTCCCTTTTTACCCGTTGCATTACCCAAAATATGGGTATCAAATGTCAAATTCTTTTATTAAATGAGAATGGATCGGATTCAGTTTCAATTTTGTTTAGGTTTTCTTTGTAAAGCCTCATCGCCATGAAGATGTCACAAAACCGGCGGGTTTTATTTTTTATTTTTTGGCCCAATCCTTTTTCTTCTCATTTTTTTGTCCTTTCAATATTTTATTCTGGCGGATTTCTTTTTTTTTGTCTGATTTTCGTTTGAGTCTAGGTTTTTAGCGTGTATCTGGTAGCACTAGGGCTGATATGGCTGATCTTCTTGTACTACGACATTCGGCAGCACCAGGGCGGCAGTGTGATCCGGCTGGAGCATCACCACCTCCATGCCAGAGGCAGTAGCAGCTCGGCCTCTACTCCAGCATCGAGTGAAAGCACTAGTCGGAGCAGTCGAATTATTAACAGCCGCCATAATAATCGTCACCATCACCACCATCATCACCAGCAGCAGCAGCAGGGCCACCACCAGACTCAGAATCATTTAAAATACTGGAAGGAAGACGGCGGCAGGAGAAGCCATAGGAAGGATTTCCACAGGGGGAAGAGATGTGACAGTGTGAAATTAGAGGACGGCTCCCATCTTTCTCTCTCAGTCAGCCCGAGCGCTGAGCCGTGCCGAATATATAGCTCAGACAGCTACACATTTTGTCGGAGCCGCCACTCTGGCAGTTTCTACCTGAAAATCGGAGCAGCAGGTAGGAAGAAGAAAGCAGACACATAAATAAAAACTTTCACTTTCACCCAGAGAGCGAGTAATAATAGAAAAAAAATGAAGGAAATACCAGGGGAAATGCAAGAGAGAAAGTTTTATTGTCATGCAATCCAATGAAAGAATTGATACACTATATGATAAAGAGAAAGCAACTCGCCAGGTACACTTTTTATTTTTATTTGGGCGTCTAAATCCTCCCTAGAGTCATCTTTCCTCCGTTTATGATCATTTCCCTCGGTGGGAGAACCGGAGAACATAACACCAAACTCTGCTTTCTCTTTAGAAAATGATTTTATCTTTCTGTCTCCCACCCAAATTTACATTTGCATTGACAGGTTTTGCGGGTGTTTTCAGGGCATTGCAGTTTTCCATCAAAACACACAAAATAGCTATTATTTACGAGACAGGGTTTTCTCCTTTAATTATAATAGATTGAGCTGGAGAGAATAATGAGCAGGATTAGGGGAAATCACAAAAGGACCTCTCGTTATATCCTTTTCTCGTATAAATCTGGAGTTGTGTGGCAGGTAAAATGGGAGGGAGAAAGTCGTTAACTGTTTTTAACAGCTTTTTACTGAGTTTAATCGGCGGAAATTTCTGTCTATTCCTAGCTCCGTCTCGGCATTGCTATTGATTTTGCCTAATCCTGTTTTGTTTTGAAGGATTTTGCTTCGGACACCTCATCCACTCGGGCCTGTTGCTCTGTCGCCAAATCATATTTTTTACGACGGACGATGAAAAAGTTTTTAATAGATGTGCCAACGTTGCTAATCTTATTTTGGACATTTTGTTTCCAATCTACTCGTTCCTTTTGCTCTTCGTCATCTTTAAGTATTCAAATGTAAGTCGCTTTCACTCACTCTCACCTACTTACACTGAGTATGAAGAAACCAACCTTATTTTTTTTTGTTATTTTTTCGCCACCATAGGTGATAATAAACCGTCACCAGGAAATCTCCCGGTTCGCCCTGATGCATTGCATCTCCTCCAGCCTGTGTTTCTGGTTCTGGAGTATTCTCCGGGAGACGGCGGACTCGCTCTACCACAAAATGACGGAGCACAGCCGCCGCTCCGAGCACCATCACAACAGTTCTCATCATCCCCTTGCCCACCATCATATTCCAGAGAGTCTTGACTCAATTACACCCTTGGCGTATACTAATCGAATGATTGAAGAAGGTAAAGAACTTGTCTCATCAACTTTCACCACGCATCCATCAGCGAGAAGACAGGGTTCGTGTCGCGGGAGAGCTACTAAATATGATGTGACGTATTTAAATTTTCACTAGAAAGAAAAAACCAAACAGAAGTGCCTAAACATCTTTTGAAAATAGTTTTGCCCGTGAATACTTTCATTTTTTAGAGTATGGCTCGCAAGTCGTAAATAATTAAACAAGTTACCTCCAGGCTAATCCTATTACAGTTTTCTCTCTTCGTTTTTAATTACAAAGCTAGGGAAACACGTGTAAAACCTTGTGTCATCGAGTTTTCCGGCCAGATAAGCTTGGAAATCGATTAGCCAGCTTGTTTCGAAAAATTGTTTTCATTTAAATATTTAAAAAAAAAAGCGAACAACCTCCCCGTCCGCACATGCACCATATTCAGAGAATTTAATTTCTCACAAATCCTGTCACAGCTCTGATCAAATAACGAAAGAGCAACGAGAAATATCCGTAGCCAGTCTGTTTCGCAAAATAAATTAGGGGGAAAACGACGTGGTGCTTCGAAGAAAATGTAATTTTGGATGGAAAGAGCGTAGCATATTTTTGGTCTCGATAGAACAACATTAAAAAGCATTCGTTGTGTAAACAGGATCAACGGGAATAAAATCTTAGGATGGCGATAATATCATTGCTAGAGAAAAAAATATAAGCTTGTGCAAACGTACAAAAGTTGTGTTGAGGATGTCCCCATTTACAATTTTTCTCCCCCTTCCTGTTTCCACCAAATGAAGCCAGAGCTTGTAGAGAGCAGTTTTCTCTCAAGCCAAGTTCATTTTGTCAATTGTATAAAGAGCTCAGAGTAGTAATACATCAAGTAATATCCGAGAAAATGAATAATTTTGCTGGAGGCAGGATGGACGAAAGGCTGAGGAAACTGCTCTCTCCCGAAAACAAGCCTTGTATGAACATTGGCTTCGGAGAAAATACAAATTTTCTCCTCATTTTTGTTGTTTTCATAACAAGATTTGAATGTTTGTTTGATTTTTTTTTTTTTTTTTCAATTTATGGACAGAGTCGCACCAGAACGCGTTCGCATTTCTCAACGCCACCTCGGCCATCACATCCTTTTACGACCCGTGCGTCGAGTTTTCAACGATTTCCGAACTCGTCTTGAAAATGTCGCCTTACTTGTATCCCTTTAGTATCGAGTACTCCATCCTTGTCGTCGGCGTCCTCTTCATCATGTGGCAAAACATTGGCAAGGGAAAGCGGGTGGGTAGCTCTCACTCCGGCTCAAACTGCTTTCACCATCCGCACCACAACAACTCCTCGCCTGCAGCCAGCTTTACAAACCATTTGGTCATCCACGCTGATTGCCACTCTGCGAATAAGGGCCTCTTTGCTGGGCTCCTGGTCCTTGTGGGCACGGTCGTGAGCGTCATAATCTTCTACATTGCTCTGGACGACTCGTCCAGTGGCTTTGCCGCACAGTGGGTCAACCTCACGTCACAAATGGGCCTGCTAATTCTCATGATTATTACCGTGCTCTGCGCCTACAGACAAATCACCAAATTGGATGTGAACATGAACCCGGTCTCGCTCCTCGACGATCTGTTGCTCTTTCTCTGTCTCCCCTCGTTTTTCCTCTACACCATTTTCACCGTCGTGCCCGCCATTGCCCACCAAGACTACTATGCCATTGTCGTGTGCACTTTACAGGTAAAAGCTAACCATAAACGTAATAAAACCGTAATAATTCCTTGCTGGAAACCTGTAGTAACCTTCCAAACTGGTAAAAACGTCCTGATAAGCTCACACATCTTACAATGCGGTTATTTCCTACTGTTTACTCCTTTTGTCCACTGGTCAAGCCTGTCCAGTTGAGAATACAACATTTCTGCCATTCTAATGCCAACAAAAATGACAAGTTTTACTTTGATCCCTTCTTTGCAAAGGTCGTTCAGGTGATCCTCCAAACACCGTGCATTATTGACGGCCTAAGACGATGCTCCAACTCGGAAAAGCTCCGTCAAGAGAAGCCAGGTCGGGAGCTGGTCACCTTTCTCATCGTCTGCAATATCGCCATGTGGATAATTGAAACGTTTGAGATCAAGTCGATTTACGCTCAGCAAGAGCAGGTCTTCTTTTACGGGAGTATATTGTGGACGCTCCTCAGCCACATGACCCTGCCACTCACCCTCTTCTACAGGTTCCACTCGTCCGTCTGCCTCGTCGACATTTGGAAGTCGGCTTACGAGGCTGGGGAGTAGTGAGCCAAAAAAGCCGAGGACCAGCTTGCATCTATCAGAACGACCGGTTTTGGTCCAGATTTTTACGGCCTTGTAACAAATGGAGTACAAATTTTTTTAAGTAAATGACGAGACACAATGCAAAACTGTCAACTGTATGAAAATATTTAGGTTTTAAAAAATTACTACATATTTTGTTTGTGTCCATTTAAAAAAAATGCAGAGCAAATGTTAAATCGCTATTTAATCCGCAAATCGGTTTAACAGTTTCAAGTGCATATTTTAAGGAGCAGCGAGAAGCAGTTCAAGATTTATGGAATGTTCAATAATTTTGCATAGAATTAATAAATAAAATATTATTTTACTGAGTTAGCGTTTGAATGGAATGTCGTAAACTTTATGAATGGCGAAAATTTGAATATGATTCAGGGTTTAAAGTGAATTTGATTTTTTTGTATGGAATTGATGGAACATCAGTGCCGTTTAATTTATAATAAAACATTTACATAAGTTTCAACTATAATTAAATTGTG
>VICI01003365.1:0-13482 GCA_019593645.1 Akabosia matsudoensis | reverse complement strand
TTGTATTCTTATTGTTCGCTCTTTATCATTTTGTTCGTCCAACTACATTTCCTGTGGGAATGCTCAGTTTAAATATTATAATATCTAGTCATGTGCTATTACGTTGCATAATATGTGTCCGAGATGAAGTATCGGATATCATTTTAAACATTAACACACGTCATCATGGGACATATGTACATTTTGAACCTCTATAGCCGAAAGCAGACGATATGAAAGGAAAAAGGATTGAACAGATTGTCGACTCTTGTGTCTGTCAACCTTCACTTTATATCTTACCCTTTATTTTAAAGCTATAATTCGCATTTGATCAAAACCTGATAAAAAATCAACAATTACACCACCTTAATTTCACGCTTGCTTGCACTATCTCCCTTCATCAAGACATGTCACGATCTTTTTCACTTCCCGTCCGTCGACTTAAGTAAACACGCAATCAGGAAAAAGGGGTTACTTTTACTACAAGAGTGCCAGTTTTGTTTGACTAAAGGCATATGTGCTTCCAAAAACCACAATGGGAACGAGCTTCCAGATAATCTATTAGCCTGAACAATTAACGACCTAACCACACCATCGTCTGACCGGATAAAGGGACCACGGCCAATATATATCGGTTTACAACTGAGCGATTTACTTTGGGACAGTTTGTTGTCTTTGTGAATGTCCAGTTTCCGGTTGATGCCATTACCAATAGTCTATATAAGAATGAGGTGTAATGTATAATAAAAACGGGTGTTTTTAAATGTCTTCAGCTATCTCCGAGCAAACGAANTGCCATTACCAATAGTCTATATAAGAATGAGGTGTAATGTATAATAAAAACGGGTGTTTTTAAATGTCTTCAGCTATCTCCGAGCAAACGAACGTAACGAGCTATGTAACGAAAGGAATGGATTGGTTTTTTTTCTTCCGGTAGCATCAACATAAAGCCATAACATTAATTAGAAATATAGCGATAACCTTTAAAGATGTAAATATTTTGAATTTATTTGGTAAAGAATGGCCTATTAAAGCATAGGGCTGGTGCTGACAAACAATGATGAGATGTATCATAATAAAAATTGAGAACAGAACAAAGAGATAGCTTTCACCCCACGGACCGAAAAGGTTTCTTTTTGTTTTGTAGATGGTCAGCATTGAAGATAACTTACTGTGTATCCGAACTGTGGTAACATATAAAATATTTAAAGTCTTCACATACAAGGAAAATTGTCCTTTGTGGCTTACTTTGGAGCTGAACTTGCTTATTAGTGGGAAGCTAAGTAATGTGACATTTTATCTCCTGAAGCCATAAAGAAACTTATTACTTATTTGATTCAGTCGGAGAACAAAGATCTCGGGTGACTCCACTGTTGACTCAACAGTTCGCTTGTTCTCCTAAATAGAATAGAAAGAGGAGCCCCAATTTACAAGAGAGACCTTTGTCATCATGATATCATGAGCTAAAACAGGAGAGTTCCATGCCCGGAACGATAGAGTGACGGTAATGCTCCAGAGATTGAAGAGAAAAGAGTACATGTTCTTTTACAGCTCCACTCTTTTGTAAGTAACAACCTCAGTGTATCATTGTATCAATGTGATCATCTTAATGTATCCTTTGCTGGAAAACTTGGAGAGAGATAGAAGTAATGGTCTATTATTATCCAACAAAAAGCGTAAAGTGTGTTTATCTACGAACATTTTAGCCTGCTTTTACGTACGAAACAGTGGTGGCTAGAGGGTTAAAAAATTAAAGGCAGCCAAATCCTTTGGGTTCCTTCCTAAAACTGGTGAAAAGTTGCGCATTATTGTGCTATTTTCCTTCTTTATTATAAAATCTACTACTTCAAATAAAACTCTCTGAAGGAGTACCAAAGAAGGACGAAGAAAAAAGATTGAAACAAAGAAAGCTCGCCTTCCAGGCTTATTTTTAATGTATTGAAGTGCTTCGGCAAGCCCTATTCAGTTGTAATGTCATGTTCTTTGATATAAACAAAAGATTCCATGATGCAATAATAATGCCGCAATGAATTGTTTGGGGTGAAAATGACTTTTACGGCTGACCAGAAGGTAAAAATTATGAAAAAAACAAAGTCATATTCGCCTTTAGGCAAGAAAACAGCTAATTAAGATTTTCGTTTTGAAATTAAAATTACTCAAATCAAGACTACATAAAACTAGAAACTACAGTTATGTCCATGAGAGGCTTTGGCTTCAATCGTATAGTGACTTATGACCTTTAAGAAACTCCTAATATGTATACTGTCACTCTCACTCCATCTTTGCGCTCTTCATCCTTAGAAGTATTAAGAAATAAAAATGGAGGTAAACAATCAAAAACTTGAAAAACAGGAAGTAATCACTTTATTTGAATTGAAGTCTTGCATTTTTCTCTTTATTATTGATTTATTGCGTAATGTACATGATTAACTATGTAACGTACTAGGTAATACTGCTGATTTCTGTTCAAGTTGAATGGAATTGATGAATCATGCAGCTACAGTTCTTAATACGGAAGCTTCTTTTGAAAAAAATTTATTGTGTAAGCACCTGCTTTGAAGTAAGCATCTCAAGTGAATAATAGTGTTGCAAGAAATATCTACCAACAAATGTTCCAGGAGCACATTAGAATACATGGAAGCCTGAAAAAATGAATATTTATTTAGCCAAAAAAAGTATGCATGAAAAAACTTGAATACCTACAACAGCCGCAACATTTTTATCACCAAAAACGATTGTCAAGTGTGCATTGTCAACAGAAAGTATTGATAAAATCTCTTGAACCGAATTCGGATACAGAGGAAGGTTTAGAAATCGGAAAGCGTCTTTCCTCTAATTTCGTTTCCCAGTCAAAGTCCCCTATAACGTTTGTAAAATGTATAAGATAAATACACAAAATGTGCCAACAGTTGGCTCCCAGTGTGTAAAATGAAAACATATATGTGGTGAAGTGATAAAAACGCAGCACAATTTTTTTTTCACCAAGCACCTTTCCTTCTAAACAAAACAAAAAATGAATTTGACACATACACAACAGTTAAGTGCTTACATTATCATTACTACTTGTCTATTACACAGGACGGGCACAGTGTCGGTTCAATGATTTCTAATGATTTCTCGCAACTCACTTAAAAAAGTGAATATTATGAACTGATTTAATCAAGAGGAAAAACTTTCTCATCGTCACACAATCAGCAATCGTTACAAGGTACTAGTACATTTGTGGATCATGAGGAGAAAAAAAAGTTTCCAAACACTTTACAGGTTTCCAGCATCACATGCCTTAAGAGTTTTTTCCTCGGGTGTTGCAACAGTAGAAAAATAGAAAATATTGTTATTTCTTGCTGAAAAATAGTGACGATGATGATATTTACATAAGCCTAAAGTCGTCTTTCCCCAAAAGCCTTTTATTCTTTTGATTTTTCAGGAGACCATATACAACAACACTTTTATTGCTGCTAATGTACTCTCCTTTTGTGCAATATTATTACACAATTTTTTTCACAAACTTTTTCATTCTTGGTAGATTTTGATGAAAACATTACTCAACATTTGTTTTCTCGTTATTGTATTCAATACTTTGGAGTGACTCTTTTTCGAATCCACATAAAATTAATTGGCATTTGTGATGCAACAAAAAACAACGGAATCATCTAGCAGATTGGCACCGGATATGTAATTAGAGTTTCACATTTGCTCACCAGATTTCAAAACAGCTTCATTAAAAAGCATCATTTCAACTTTTTGCATTTTTGTAGTAATCAGTTACAAAACTGGTTTAAAAATTTTACTTCAATATTTTTGCAGTGATTTGATTCTAGAAAAGTTTATGCTAAAACCAGTTGAGTTTCAGACTTACTTGGTCATAAGCTCTTGTCCATGATCTCATCATCTTGATCAAGCCGACATGAAGCCTAACAAGTATTGACAGGAAAGCAGCGATATTCATTTACTGTAACAGTTATCAGATGAAATAGACACCTCTTCAGTGGCAACCGTCAAGTCATATCTGATATCCTTATCAGACAAGTAATCTTCTTTGAGGAACTTGAAGAGCTCAGGAAAGAACAATGGGCCAAGGGATGAACATCACTTTTTGGGTTCATCCCTTCTTGCACTGCACAAGACATCGTGTAGTTTTTAAAAAAAATTTATTCTTGTACTCCAAACAAATTTTCATTCAGCTAAAAGTACGCACAGCTTTGCCCTACTCATGAGATAGGTTTGAGTGACGGAACTATTCAACGTGATATTAATACACATGCTTCTTTTCCTATTAAAACGATACAAAATGCGTAATACTCTAATAAATACGTAGGCACATCTCTTGATCTATCTGTGTGCAATCTAATTTAGATGGGTTGATACATCATGTAAAAGTAAAGCCTCTTTGGTTGCGTATGTATGGGATCATCACTTGATTTATCTGTTTGACAAAATCTTATGAATTGATGCGGTTTTGTTTGTCGGCATCTTTTAAAAATTGAGTTTGTGTACACACTTAATAAAACAAAATAACTCACAATAACTTTCCATGAATGGAGAAATGAAGAAGCCCTTTCGTGAAGACCGACCACAGATCAAGTTTGTGCCGAAACCGATTGTCAAACAAGTAGCTTGCTATTGTTACAATTATTTTGTGACTTGCCCCCTTGCTTACTCGTTTGTTACGATTTTATTGCCTACACGGATGATACAGTTGGAGTGAACAGAGGAATCTTTTGTTAGCAAACATAAAACGGTAAGAAGTAAATTTCGTGAACAAAAGCGACCTAATCTTACTGATTATTTGAATGACATTACAATGTTCTTTTAATACACACAACTCTCTTTATGAATTACCGAAATCATTTTCCAAACAGAGAAAACACCGGTACAACTTTGTCAATTGCTGGAAAATGTTTCAAAGTGTTAAGTGTGGCATGAAATTGGATATTATTTTTGCTGATAGCAAATAGCAAAGGTTCTTGTGAAGCTCAAGAATATTTAAAGGGACTCTTTACGTGTTCGAACGTTTACAAGGATATATGTATATTCATTGAACAGCCGCAAAAATGTTGAATGCAAAGAGGGACAATTCGCCGTTGCATCGTTTTTGTTTTGTTAAAAATTGTATCGCAAAAACGATTAAAGAATATGCATAAATATTATTTTGTATACAAATCAATTGTTCGCGATTTGTCCGGTTCTGTACAATTATTCACAGGTAAGCATCTACACGTAATCCATATGCAGACCACCCGTTCGTATTATCAAATATTTATTTATTATGTACGGCGCTATTATGTAAGACATTAAAAGAGCGATTTTTTACACATTCCATGTAATTTTAGATGATTTTAGTGCAATGCTATTCAGCGTAACTAAAAGCCTTAATTTAGTTTTTATTTTAAATACAGCATATTATACAACACATTTTTCACATTTCCCGCAAAATACCCACACTGTTACATGTCACCATATTTTCAACTCATAGTCTCATGGTTTTGTACACAGTGCACTTGAACATTGTTATACATTGTTATACAGCTAGCTATGTATCTTATCGTAAGGGATACGTCGGGTCACCTTACAAATGTGCATCAAAGAATTAAAACTTGCAACAAACATGCTTACAAGAATTATCGTACGCCTTCATGATCAGTTTTGACTAGTTCACTTGTAATTTATTCAAACAAGTGCAAAGAGGAAAACGCCGACAATAGCGACGACAAAGTAGACACAACAATGACAATAGTTTGATCCTCCCAGATCTACCAATTACCACAAGCATTTAGTATATGTAATGATGAGCATATCATTGCATGAGCCTAAATAAAATAAAGGACATGTATGAAACGAAAGTGATACCTTACATGTCTATTGTGATAAGCGGCTTGGTGAAAGACGAAAGACAACAAGTTGCGAAGTATCAGAACAAGACTGAAATCATCCTCACGGAACCGCTGCATTTCAACCTTTTGTCAGAAGTTTGGTGTTTGATATCTGTCTGAGTGCATCATAAATGCGTCAGTAATTAAAAGATATTCACTTTAAATTGTCTCATTCTGAATTCAGTATGGCGTATGTCTTTAGACATTAGGAGGTCACTCAACGTGTTAAGAAACATGTCGCTTGCACCTTTGCTGGTAAAATCGCATGGTTGTTAATGGAGTTTTCAATTACGCAAATGCAATACTTCGGAGAGATTTACAAGTTTTAAAACCTAACACTTATCGTTATGCAATAATTTTTTGCCACGATTATCTTGCACTTAGGGTATAATAATGTTTAACGTTACGTCAGTGAATCAGACCTCCCACATTCCAGTTTCTTTTCCATACTTTTATTGCATGTATTATCCGGATAACCCAGGATGCTAGCTGACGATTTCGTGCTTAACTATATGGATTGGATATGATATTCGTAATCCTTGATGGGGAAAAAATTATATCCTCATATAATGTTTTTCATTAATAGATTATTTTCTGCCCACCCACAGTCATGCGAGTTATCAATAATAGCAGTAGAATATTTCTTAGGAATAACTAGAAAACGGAATTTTAGAGGAACTGCTTAAGAGTAAGATTATTAACTTAGGACTACTGACTGAGATGTATAATCTTGCATCAATGCAAGCATTAAAACTTGACACCGTTGACACATGTACAATTGAATAACAATTGTTTAGGAACCGTACGAATCTTTTACTTTAGGAAACCAGGAGGCATTTAGTAGCTTTACATATTTTGCAAATCAATAGAGAGGGAATGCCATTTGAGTAATCACTTTTTCTTCATCATGTCTCCCATGCATTTTCAGACTATCTCTAGGTAAATGAACTCAGAGAGTTACACAAGAACAAAAGGGGTAGATATATTTTTCAAACGACATACCATAAAAGACAGAAGTAAAAAAAGTGGTGTAAAAGTATTAATGTTTGGTGGTGTGTAGAAAAATGGTGATCCTTGTTCAGAAAGATCATCTGCCCTTATTTTAAAAAACAGAACTTGTTTTAGGGATGATGACGAAGAGCCAGAGCGAATGGACGCAAAGCTCCAGCAAGGGTGGTCCATCAAATCAACATCATGCCTTTCCAGGCTTTTTCAATCTGTATTCATCTTCAAACTAATACTTTCCAAACAACCGCATCAATAGAATGAAACGAGTTGATTCACAGCCCTCCAACTCAAACTTACATGAACAATTGTGAACCTTTAAACTAAAGCGCTTGATCGTGTGTTGTGTCGAATATTGAAAGGTATTACATATAAAAAAATCTTACTCCAGGATAGCATGTTTGTTGTTGTTATTATTTCAAAGCCCTTTACAACCAACCGGGTTTTCAATTAAATGTGAACTACTACATACCTAAGCCCAAAAAACGAGAATTCGACATGGTGTTCTTATTGGATAAATGATGTTAAGTATCTTTACAAAGTTGCATAATACGGTAAAATGCATATACGATTCCATGTAATATGGAGTATGGACGAAAGGACAAGGAATACATACATGGTATTATCAGAACAAACAAAAACGTAATCCTAAAAAAGTGATCCCCTCTTTAACACGCAATCAACCATTTTTTTCATTAATTGAGTCATATGAAGTAAAAAATTATAAATTAGAAACTGCAATGTCGTTTCTACATATATCGAATAAACTTTTACCGATATAACCAACTGTGCAACTTGTAATTTTGCAAATGTAGTGAAGAGCTCTACGATGACAATTTTTTCGAAACGCTGACAATGTTTTCTGGCAATGCTGTATTTTGACGGTTTAATACGTACATGGATGTTAAAAAGATACAAGAGAGGTCACAGTACTTCTCTTGGCTAGTCAAAGTATTAATACCCGTAACTAGGAATGAAGATAAGGCTCAGGATTTAATTCAACTAATGGCTCGTGAATACACACGTCCATCCGTTTACTTAAAAGCTTGACAACATCTGCTTTCCTATAGGAAAGCTGAAAAATCCGAATTTACACTAAAATAGAGAGAAACGCAAGTTATAGTATGACACGATTTTTATGTCATGCTGATCAGATCATAACAACGATTTTCTAAATATAATGAGAAGAATTGAGATAGGGATAAGGACAATAGGACGTAGGACGCGAATATGCGGACTGATCCAGATACAAATTTAGGAGTCTCGTCAGTATAGATAGATTGTAGCGTATGGAGATCAGGGATAACGACGAACTTTTGGCCTGAGCCTGAGAGTTGTTTGATCACACACATGGAAAAGATTTATCCATGGGTTTGTCCATATATTCTTTGGATAGTTCGGGATAAGCTGGTCCTTTTGCGTTTAATCTTGCCTTATGTGATTATCCTTAGCCATGCATGAGGATTAAGGATGAAGGACTGGTCTCGTTTTTCTCTAAATTTTATGCAGACTTGCACACTACTATGTAGTATCATGAAAACGAATCCGTCTGAGCATGTGCGAACGTGTGGCTTACTTTAGTTCACTGAAACTGTCTCTAAACTTTGAACTACAAGGTTGTTATTGTTGGACATTTTATCCCAGGATATCTAAGTTTGATCCGTTGAAGGCTAGAGTCTCGCGAAAGAATAATAGTACTGTATTAACTATGGCGGCAAATTAATTTTGTATGCGGCACATGCGAAAATACTTGTGAGATGAAAGCTTACAAATTGCGCGCATACGGGTTTGACGCGCTAGAAGAACTAATCAACCGATATTGTGCAAAACTATGCAGAACGAAAATATGTACACTACAAAACTAAAGCGTCTAGTATTGTCATTGAGACTGTCTTATTGTTAGCATCCAACAAATGTGTACTTTCTTCATATTTTCGTTGTGGCCGTTGTTACAAGTGAACTTTCGCTGTTTGCACTACACAAGAAGTAGTCACGGAAGATTCGGACACATCTTGGGCCAAGGTCAAGACATTGGATCAGGCTTATCGGTACCTCGATTTGTACACCATCTCTATCTGTACAGCAATCTTTATAACATATTAAAACCAGAAACTGGCTTGTCTCATTATAGGTATAGGTTCGTTAAATCCTTCCTTTTTCACCGTATCGCAGGTTGGCTAAATTTTTCCAAGAAAATGGCGTACCGGAATCTCCCTGAAATGCCGTGTGGCCCCATTCTGGAGCTACATGGACAAAGAAAGAGATTTCACGTTCCATTTGGATTGAAGCGTCTTCTAGAAGATATGACCCGTGAGGTATTGTTTAAAAAAGAACATAACAGTACATGTTTCATTGTTTCCTATATACGATTAAAATTGTTATATACTCTAGGTTTTGCGGTTCCAACCGGCCAACATTTATGAGTTTTTGGCTGTGTTCATGGAGGCCCGTTTGCAAAAACGTTTACAACTTGAAGAATCGGTATAATTTTGATTTCATCTGCGTCTTTGCTTTGCATTGAGCGGTTGCAGTGATGCTAATTACTTGATGAATGACTGACATATTATTTCAAAGGACAAGGAAAGAAAAAGCCTTGCTGCAAAATCTTTCTTACAGCCTGAAGATTTGATGGACTTCCTCAACACAATTCATACTCCTTTGGAAGAAGCGGAAAAACATGCAACTGTGATTCAGGTAGATAAGCGATGCTACCTACATCTATCGGACTGTTTTACAAAAACCAGCGATAAGCTGTAAGTCAAGAATATTGCGTCTTCTCATGTCGCTTTTTAGGCAGCTTTCAGAGGATACCAAACCCGCAAACAATTAAAGGCCGAAAAAGAGAAACGAAAAACCCGGAAATCACACGCACAAGGTTTTCATTATTTTTTAATAGCATAAATTACAAATCGCATTGTCATTTCCTAGGGTTTACTTCCATAAGGTACATGTAATGTATAATATTGAATATCTATGCTTTTAGTGACCGACATTACGGCAGAAAATGCTACCGAAGAAGAAGTGAAAGCTGCGACAACTCTTCAGGTACTTAATTTTAGTAGCCATTATGAACAATAGAATTTTATGCTTACCTAATATGAAACCTGTGATAGTATGATATACTTCTAATACGTAGCTCATATTTTTATTTAGGCTGCCTTCAGAGGAATGCACGTCAGAATCAATATGAAAAAACAACGAGGTAAGGTCAGGACGCTTTTTGTATCAACCTTTCTTTGATTATTCACTGACAAATGTTTTCCTGTAAGTAGGCAGCCACACATCGGAAGGCGCAGAACGGAAGAGCAAAAAGTCTTCTTCAAAGAGTCATAAGTCAAGCACTGATGATCCCCGGTCTAGTACGGC
Organism: Akabosia matsudoensis; assembly: GCA_019593645.1. Taxonomy (NCBI): domain Eukaryota; kingdom Metazoa; phylum Arthropoda; class Collembola; order Entomobryomorpha; family Paronellidae; genus Akabosia; species Akabosia matsudoensis. Next base: position 3,259 of record VICI01003365.1, on the reverse strand, counting down.
TAAGTCAACATCTAGCAAGAAATCGATAGACCAAAAGAAGTCTATAGTGTCTGATGCCGAGGAATACGATTATTTCGAAGAAACCTCAGGTGAAAGTGGACAAGAAGAGGAAGTTGACTTGCTTGACGCAATAATACAAGCAGAGGGGGAAGCCGAGTATGTCCCTGAGGAGGCCGAGAATGTCCCTGAGGAGGCTCAGGAAATGGAATCTGAGAGCGAACAAGAGTAAAGTTTGGCAGATGATGAGGTTCGAGATTAATTGCTGAGCTAAGGCTAAGACGTACTTAACTTAACTAGTCAAATCCCAAACGGTTGAAACTATTTAAATCAAATAAAAATTAGAAATTGAATAGACATGCCATGAAATACTGATTATTTCGACAAATACTAGAAGTAAATGCATTCTGAAGTTGGATGGGTGCCATTGCTTCTAGCTACTAAGTGGTTTCATGCCTTCACTCTCAGCCATCTACAGTATGATCTGTGAGTAATCTGAACCAAGCTGAGAGCAGCGGTCGAAGTTACCTTGACTCACATAGGCTATCAAGGTACAGACTCGGACGATTTCGATATTTCTAGTCCCAATCGCTGAAAGATGGCTTGTTTGGGCATGGTAATCAAACGGGCATTCTGGAATGGTCGCATTGACTTTCGATTTACGCATTTTCTTGCTGGTCTGAAGATCAGAGGCGCCATGTCTTCCCTTTCATAAAAAAATACTTGTCAGTATTAGCGTTGTAGCACTTATGAGTGGGTATCCTCAAGATTTTTTGTAAGTAAGGATGATCTTGTTTTGGAGAGGTACACAATATCAAAATAAGCATTATCGAATCAAAGAGATAAAAAAATGAAAGATCATTTAAAAATATTGACTTTTGTATCAAACGAGAGAGCCGTAACTCCACTCATGTTACCTACTTTTTTTCACTTTTCTTCTTATTACGCAAGAATCCAAGATTTGTTGACTATTATTTTTCTTAAACTTTGACGAGCGACACACTTTGCATGCAGTTATACATACCTCTTCCGTAGTGGCAATCTATTAAGATACTGATTACTTTGATTACATTTTTGTACGAGATATACGTATTAAATGTTTTCCGATTTCAGTATAATATCTTTCATTGGAAGAGATACTGTCAAAGCTTCCATTAAAGGATGAAGAAGGCCATATGTTTTGAAATAAGATTTTTAGAAAAGACCAAACGAGCCTTTTACTCACCAGTATTCTGAATCAAAACATAGACATTTTACAGGAAACAGTGTTGAACTTTTCGAAACAATGCCTGAGTATTGCCCTTACAGAACATTTCAAATGAAAACAGTTCCCAGAAAAAAAAAATCCAATATGTGTATTCAATAGCCGTACTACATGTTCGATTCTTTTATCTTTCGTGGAGCTACCGATGTTTACCGTTCACCATTTTTAACATCAATTACGCGTGTTTGGAGTTTTTTACGCCTTTATTTTTAACTTGTTCGCATGATCTTTACACTAAAGAATTGTGGCAATTCAGCATGACAAGTTTTTTTTCCTTGCCTCGCAAAAGTGCTAAATGCTGTTTTAGAATTCGATTGCATAAAATATTCTATTTTTAACGTGCTATTGTTATTTTTAACCCAAAGTGGGTGCACGCAGTATTTTTCCAACAACTGTTATTTCCATTCATTGTAAAAAAAATATCAAGCTATATATAGTCAAAAAGGTCAACTCGTTGATTTCATGATTTCATGTTTACACATTGACATGTAAAAAATACTCCTCTCAAATCTCTCTCCTATTCATGTTGCTGACGATTAAAAAGTATTTATCGTGTCGTATGTCTAACAAGTGGTTCTTGTTCTGTCTGTAGATATAAAAGTAATGTGGATGTTGGAATGAAATAGTGAATGCTGCTGAAGGCGACGGCGCCAGATTGATGGCTATGGTACATAATAATATATCTCATTACTATGAAGATATAACTTTGCTGAATAGCAGGCCATTGAACAATTGCGAACTCGGGAATGGGATGGATTGGATGGTGGTGTGGCAGCATGTACCTAATTTCGATTTTTGCAACGTGTTGCTCTCAACCTATAACACATGCCACATGGACCAGTGCTAGGTGTACCTTACGTGACACAGGTCATTCTGCAGTCGGAAAGGCCTTTCTGTACGTTTTAATTAGCCCGTTTGCTTTTCATTCTAGCAACAGCAACTAATTACTTTCACAGCACATAAGATAATGTACCAACTGTATGACAAGTATACGCCTCTCTCATGATAGCAAGAAGCTTGGATTATCACATAATGAAATGTGTTGAAGATTATATTTGTTTTAATGTCATCTGAAGCCAGTAAAAATATTCGGCATATTTCAGTTTCAAACATGTTCTTATAGAAGTTACGATCTTAATTTGAATTCGGGATTTTGTCCACCAAAATTTCGATTCATTTTAAAAGTGATGAAGCTGTTTTGACTTCTTGATCAAACTCCAATTACTTTGCCGATAAGCAGAATTTATTTTCATGCTCACTTCAGAGTCATTTAGCGTCTACGCTGAAGAGTTTATCAATTTCTAATCCATAAAAACACATACCACGTTCGACTATAATCACCCAAGAAATATCAAACAGGTTAACAGACTATCAACTGATAAAACAAATCAGTTACACTCGAGTGTCATTTAGCTGTCAGTGTTTGGCCGCATGCTTCAGTTTGTAATAAATCAATTTCGTTACATATTAGAAGCGACAAAACACACGAAATTAATTGCAAAAAGGGATATAGTAGAGAATGTGCAAGATGACCTAAATTCCAAGAATAAAAAATTGGTGGGCACCGTATCGATGGCTTGAATAGCAGTTGGCTGTGCAATACTTGATAATTGATGAGTGCAATATCTTCTAAAATGGCACATACCGGCATTGTTGATTTGAGGAATACCTACAGACAGACCAAAAATTGAGAATAAAATGCACCGGAAGAGGTTCTATTTTGATCATTTTAAAGCAATGAATATTGTAAAATCGTCACTGTTGTGTTTAAAAACGTCCTTTAGGAAGTTAAATCCTGTTTACTAACGAAACAATCTAGCATAACCAACATGCATGTATGTAACGCATATTTTCTGGTAAGCCTTTTAAAGTTACGTGATATTCAACAATTTATCGCAAATTTTGTAAACTAACTGTCGTTTAGAATAGTATTTTTTCATATTAGCTCATCGAGATGTACTTTGACTTGCCAAGCATGAGCGTGCATGACCCCAACCT
>VICI01003364.1:0-13484 GCA_019593645.1 Akabosia matsudoensis | reverse complement strand
GTCAACTTTAACTGAACTCACTTGAGGTCGCGGGGAAGCATTCGAAAAAAAGCATAGATGTATTTTCGATTGACGACAGCCCATAACGAAACTCCAAGAGTGGCAAGATGTAAAAGGCCGGATCTAATAGTGGCATACATAAATGGAGCCAACAACTGGGAACTCATGTTGAATTCAAATTGAACTGACCGGTATTTTTAGTGAATGGATTAAAAATTCCAGCCGAACTTGAAAGCTTAAAACTAGTAGAGCTGTTTATCTACAACACACTAGTTTTGTAAGTTATTGAAAAACAAATACTAACGCATGTAAAGCACAAAGCAGGTTTAAACCAAATATACCATTGATTCAACCACAACGCAGTATATGAACCCAAAAGTTCAGTAAAAGTTTGAAATTAGATGTTAGACTAAGAGGAATACGTTACACCATTGGGTTTCCCTGAAATATTCACACCAAACTAAAAATGTGATTTTCCTAAACATTTTCCCTGTGGAATTTGTTCGCTCTGATGGTGACATTCGTTACCTAATCTGCTCTTATTATTATTGTGCTCACTGAGGCTTGAATGCCCCACATTATTTTTGTTATGATAAGTCGGACCGATTCCTTGTTTGTGTTTACTCGATCACTGTCAACTAACTGCATATGCGTGGAATTATTGGTACACAGACGCTTCGATTGTTTTCATGGCGTATATGAACTCAATTTTATCATGTTTGGAGTTGTCGTCCATTTATTCGTCTACATAAATTGAAATGTACTTTGACTGCTAATCATTTGGTAAAAGGGAAAGACGTAAATACTTGGATGATATGATAAAACGGGCGCGCAGAAGATAAGACAAGGATAACAACATACGTAATGAATGGGGGGGGGAGTTTATGAATGTTTGCTGTACATAAGTTGTAAGTATCCATCGCGTTTTTGTAGCCACTGGCTGGACCATCTTTACGACACGACTTAGAGACTTTATCTTAGAGATCTTCGACCGATGAGGTAAAGGAAAAACACGAAATGGTCAAACGAAAGGTTATGGATTATGTATTAATTGTTGAATGTAATAATTCAAGGATTAACGAAATAAATGAAAGATGGGAGGCGACGAGTGTAAGAGGAATAAAAAAGTTTATTTCTCATATATCACATATGAACATAATCAAATAATAATATCAAAGCAACATCAAAGCAGTTTGGTTTGGAAGGATTGACACCATATGTCAATACACGAATAAGCAGTGTGAAGATATTTTACTTCATTCAATCGCTTCAATATAGCTTTAGTTATATATTTTATCCCCGAATAATATTATTTATTATACATTTCGTATAAAGTTTCATTTATGTCGATATTGGAAGATACAGAAGTTGTTGCGCCACGAGTATGATAAATTTGAATGCTAACAGCGGATGATAACGCTTCAAATATATGTTGTATACTGTTAGCGCAAGTTTGGATCAAGAAAATAAGACCAATTATCTGGTAGCGTATGTACAGGCTTTCGCTAATGAAATATAAATGGGTCCAGGATCAGACTGATTCTACACAATTTTTCTTGGATTGATAGCCTCATTTGTCGCCACGAGAGTTGGAGTTGACTACACGAGGAGGAGTTGTTTTATGACCGTACACTGCATGCGAATGCAGTTTTATAATCATATGCTCAGTTCATAGGAATGAATGAATCTTGCCTACAGGCGAAATCCAAGCGTCAATAAAACAAGGTTTTTTTCTCAATTTTCCCCATTTAATGTGTTCTTCCGAAAAAAAAATCCCGAGTAACAGACCTCAACGATCCAGGAATAATAATCAAACGTTGAACGTAGATAGATTCGATATAAAAAATTGCACTATACTAAATTTGAATTTGACTTTTATTCGTTTAAAAGCAAATATGTTACAGTCTCATTTTACCACTTAGAATCATATCATATACCTTTAAGTCCAATGGAATATATTTTGATCCGGTGTAGTAGTACATACTATCTTTTATTACATTTATATTGAAACCCTCGTTCTGTAAGTCCAGCTTTTTTAACTTGAATGTTCCTATGATAAGATTTTTGAAACGTTTTAAATTAAACTCGTACCATAAAATCCCTGATAAAATAAAATATGTCATACCTGTCATATTAATTTCATTCAAGAACCTTACGAAAATTGGTCGTGCATACATAGGCAATTGTTTCGATAGCCCAGCTGCTAAAATCTCCAAATCAACACTGGCACCAGGATCAGCAATGGCAGCCATACCAGCTTTCCCTTCGAGACCAGGTACTTCAACTCCATAAACAACAGCATCCTTCAACCCAACCAGGCTACTTATAACAGCCTCTACTTCTGCCGTTGAAACGTTCTCGCCTTTCCATCGAAATGTATCACCAGTTCTGTCTTTGAAGAAAAAGTACCCCAACTCATCCATATGAAGTACATCCCCTGGTAAACAACATTACATAAAGCTGGAACATTATTGCGCAATACAATTAAGTGATAGTCAGTTTTCTATTAGAAAACTACCTGAACGAAAATATTTATCGCCTGTGCATAGTACATCTCGCAAAATCTTTTTCTCCTTCGCCTTTTCGTCCGCATAACTGTAGGTAGAAAGCAATTTAGATGCATGCTAATGAACACGAGATACGAGTATGAACCTAATTTACACAACATAATAGGTAATCTTGTTCGTTCCTACCCTTGGAAGTCACGCATTGGATTTCGGCTGACAATTTTTCCCAATAACTCCCCGCTTTCACCTGGTTTAGAACGAACGCACAATCCGGATTTCGGATCTCTAATCACTTCGCTGTTTTCATCAACTCTAACCAGTACCATAGGCAGAAGTTTGTACAGCCATATGGGCAAAAATCCGACCGCCCCAAGTTTCCCATCAATATTTACTGAAAATGTTTTAAAAATATGCTAATCTTTTTATGTCCCGGAAGATGTATGCGTGTATATTAGTCTCCGTATTTTTACTACAACAATGCTAATGGTAGAACAAAACAAGTTACTTTAAGTACGTACCTAGGTTGCAATTTCCTTCAGTAGCCCCATACAACTCTCCCATCAGAGGGATTCCGAAACGCTCTACGAATGGTTGCCAGATTTCAGGGCGAAGGCCGTTTCCATACATTAATCTTACCTTGTGAGTGTTGTCAAAATCCGACGGTGGTTGACTAATTAAATATCGACAAATTTCCCCAATGTACTGCGCTACCTGTAAGATCAAATCCAAATCCTGAGCAATTCCACTCCAAACCACTTACTGTGCGATGGAACAATGAACATTTGATATGACCAGTTGTAAACCAATGCAATTTATTACGTATGTAGTGAAAATTAAAGAAAATTTCTTACGGTAACGTTATACTTCACACAGTCTTTCCAAAAGTTGGAAGCAGAAAACTTTTTCCGTAGGGCAATGGTTATTCCAAAACAAATCGCTTGGCCAATGCCAACTGTACCTCCTGCTGTGTGATAAATTGGTAATGGAACGTACTGAACATCATCTTTGTTCAACCCTTGCATGTAGTGCCCCCCATAAGCCAACATGAAAAATCTGTTGTACGTAAAAGAAACGAATTAGGTACGAAGAGTATAATAATCGGTACGAGGAGACAATTGGTACACTCTTTTACGCGCCAGCCAAAAGTAACGAGGCAAGACTTGACACGGAAACCGTTAATAGTAGTATAATAGTTTAAATTTCAAGGGTAAAATCTCCAAATTAGCTCTCGTCGCTTCATTTTTCATTCAAACTTGTGAATCGGTGATTGAAAGCATAGCGAGTAAATAAAGGTTCCGCCTAAAACAAGTGAAGAATTTGCTTTGCCATCATGCATTTCACATAGCAACGATTTGAACAAGGACTAAGATGCAGAAAACCAGGTGTAACCAGGCAACCTGAGTCCTGTGCAGGTGGAGCTGAACCAATGAAGTTTCTTTGAATTAGATATTCCATTTCCATAGCTAATCTTGAGAACCACACTCCAAAACTTTACTACTGTTCGTTATGGCAACTTGTGCGTGTGCGGGTGGAGCTTAATCAATGGAGTTTCTTTCGATTAGATAGGATTAGGCTCCACCTTCTCAGTTTGCTTTTAATATTTCCAAGAATAACTCTCGTGCTACAGTATTTAGATAAGAAGGGTATTCATACAAGAAAACCCATTATGTCTTCAGATTCTTTACCTTGAATGCTTTATTATCGCAGCCTTTGGAAGTCCTGTCGTTCCAGACGTGTATATATAATACAGCTTGTCATTAAAATTCACCGTTTCCTTTACTGTTGGAGTTGTCCCTAACGATTCTTGTATGCCTTTGTCAAGATCAATGGCATAATCTAAAAGCGGTTTCCCTCCATTTCCAAAACAATATAACGATGTTCCTGCGAACCCTCCATTGTCATAGGCTTCAGAAACGGCTAAGAAAGAATTTCAAAAACACAAAAAGAAAAATAAACAAAACCATTGGCCAGTTACTTTCAAAGCCTCTTCGACCTGGATCGAGTGGATTTTTCCATAGTCTTTTTTGTACTTTCAGTTTACATATGCGTCGTTTGTGGGTGACATTAACGAGCCATGTATCCAGTATTTTGTAAACCAGTACGATTCCATGTGAATCAATATCTGTATTCACTATTGGTAAGCTCGTACTTTTCCAGGTAATTTCTAATCTCACAATTCTTTGAATAACTCGTTTTTCCTTTGTTGCGGGATGTACATACCTTCATGGAGCTCATAGCCGTAAATCAAGGCTTTGCAATTGACCACATCGAACGAGTGTTGAAGTGGCTGTAACCTCAGGTTGAAATTTATAAGGGCAGGTATAACTCCAATCTGAACGTTGACGAAAAAGGGGAGTAATACAAAAAAAAAAAAAAAAAAAATGAACGGAAAAGATAATATGTTAAGCGGTTAAATAAACCTAATACGGTTAAATATGTAATCGGTCCGATTTAGAGGCTGTACCTTACTTAATCCAAGCCAGATACAAACGTACTCAGGCCGATTTTCCATGAACAATGCAATTGCATCTCCCTTAACGAAACCTGCTTTGATGAAATAATTTGCAACTCGGTTGGCCATATCATCAACCTATTATTAACAGCATTTTTATTATTATAATAGAGTAGGGCCAGCCGTAAAAAATAAGCTATATGGAGCAGGCTACTCCATTATAAAAGTAATTAAAGTCTACTAAATCGTTTGATGTGTAGTCTCCAGCATGTTTTAGCACGACATATGGACGTAATGAGTAACGTACCTGTCGAAAAGTCCATTCCTGTTCTTCATAGTAGAAACACACTTTGTTAGGATATTTGGAGACGGTTGATGCAAACACTTGAGCAACACTTCTGTTGCGAATTTTTTCCAACCAAAGATAAATCAGCAGCTTTCCGTAGCGAACAGCACCTCTAAAAGAAGTCGGAGTGTTCGGACATTATGAATTGAATGTAACACACATATATATACAGATCAGATATATGCAGTGAAAAAGTAGGTAACGTACTTTGAATCTCTAGGCAAGGTTTTGATTATGTTGCAAAAATACGCTCGACACAATAATGGGATTAATAGCATAACAATAACCATCACCACACAAATAATTATTGGTGGACTAAGGAGCAAGTCTACTAAATCGTCCTCCATTTTGAAATTCCAGTGTCTGGAAGTAATACGCTTGCGAAATAACTCAACCGAAATGTAAAAGGTTCGTATCCCTTCCCCCGGCTTGCTCAGGAACTCACTTCTGGAGATATTTATCGAAGCGAAATGTAATCTTAGTATTCCATGGTCCCTAGCTGATTCTGGGGAACGACTATTACAACCATGTCTTATCATACAGTGACCGAGTCCAAATTGTATCGTGTAATCTGCTCCTTTACGTAATCATTCTACAGTATTTATTACTGTACTGAGATCGCAGATGCGCGTTTCTTTTTCTCAAGAACATTGTCCATGTGCTTGCTCTGAGGAAATTCGACAGTTCGAAAGGTCATTGATGAACTAAGCCTTGCGACAAGTTATGCACGCCGTGTCCTTGCTCAGTAGGAAAATGGTATTTCATGTATTTATACATTATATATGTAAAAGAGAGAGCCAATAAATCTCCAGACATTGAATAAATGATTTTACCCCAAGAAATCAGAGCATCGTAAAGACACTCAACTAGGTAATTTTCAACATGAGCCAAAGACTTTAAAAATATGTATTCAAAACTAACATTAAGTGTATCGCTGATTTACAGCAATACTAAACTTACTAAAAATATTAAATATATTTGCAAATCGTGCTTATGCAAAGATTCGGCCGATTTCCCTGGACTTCCAATGATATTTCACATTTTGTATGAAACTTAACTTAAGTATTTCCATCAATTCCCTGTAGGAGAGTATCTATATCATCGTAAGATTTAAGGTTAGCCTTGATTAGATTTGAGTCCTAAAAAACACATAATATTTAAGCATGCATAATAATAATAATAATAATAATTTCAACTGAGAAATTATCAAATTTGAATTTAAATCGTATCCACACATAAAGTGTAATATTTACTGGAACTGGAAGCATAAAAATGTCTCATATAATACCTCAACATTACATATTGCAGCCTCGTAACATGACTGTTCAGTTCATCTTTTTTGTTTCAGGCGATATGTTTATGTATGATACGTTTTCGCCAGCATTTTCATTATTTCGGATTTGACTACATAAATAAATGATATAGGATGCTCTCGTCCGAAAGTGGTGTAAGAATTTGTTACTCGTAACTATGCATAATACAGTCTAGTTAGCTAGACTTGAGTTAGCTTCATTAATTACTGAAGTACATTTGGTCGTAATATGGTTTACCTAACTTACATTGTATGAACCAATTACACTCAAAGACAACCATCGATTAAATCGGAAGAGGACCTACGGCATCGGTAAATCTGCATAAAATGCATTAATTTTCTTTTATTTATTTATTTTGCATGTAGTTTTTCAGAAAAAAAATCAACAGTCTGAAAATATTTTTATTTCCTTTTCCTTTTGTTTGTATGCAGCCACGTTACATATAAATAAAAAACGTAAATTAATACATTTTATGCATTTTTGTGCTAGTTCCTCCTCCTCCAATCATTCTCTTGTTACCTTTGACTGTACTATTGCTGATGGACACCGAGCTATGTATTTCGATTGATTGGTATTTTTAGCAAATCCCGATATTTAATACCATCACATGTATTGAAGTATGCCAAGAAGTAAGTGTACATAACCAGGCACGATGCATGCGAAGAAGCTGACGAACTATTCAATTGTTAGATAATTTTAATTTCTATGGTACTTTTTTCGTAATTACATTCAAAGATTATCTATGATAAAATATTATTCGCTGATTGAGAAACGACAATAGCTGTAGTCAGTCATAATTTAGGTTTCACCGAATTTGCCACTGTGGGAAAATGTCCATATTAATTCACAAGGGCGTAGGCAACATAAAAAATTGAAGAGAAATACTTTTTTTCGCACTTTGTTCTCCACAACAACAAGTTTTTTACAATGTTGATTCAGTCCATTTTGTTAATAATAGCTGAATATGATAATTGAGCTACCGGAGTCACAATACCGTGGGATGTGTATGTTGCCTTTAAATTTGTGCATCCTGGATTTTACGGAACTTAAACCATAAGGATACTGAAGATGATATGTTCTAGTTGTTTTTTTCTTTTTGCTGTATCGCTTAAAATTGTACAAAATATTTTCTGTTTTACAAAAAGGAAACTGAAGTCAACCCCGAGCATTACGGGTTGATTTTAATTTAATAAATGAAGTTTCTTTGAATTAGATGGGGTTTGCCTCTATGGGCTTCCCGCAGAGGGCCGTGGTTGCCTGATTACATTGCCATACTACTTGTAATACCGAAAATCCTCTAAAGATAACCACGGTGAAATAAAAATTTATGGTTGGTTTTCTGTTATGTATCTCTAGTCTAGGTTGACCAGCAAATTTACAATTTAATCTTCATTGCCATTTTTAATCTCTCAATCACTATCATTTTATTCTCTATGGCTTACTCTTCGTCAATGTACGCAGCATTATAGGTACCTTGCGTTATTTAGAAACCCTGCGTTTTTGGAGACCCGGCGAGATTTCTAATTTCCCTCTTGACATAGGCGTTCTTTAGTGTTGGAGGATTTACAGTTGTTTTCCGTTATGATTTTAAGGATCAGTTATTATTAGTATATGCGAACAGAGTATCTTTTTTTAGCACGCACACATATGGCATATGCGAATTTTATACAAACAAATTAAGCTAAGAGAAAAAGAATCTTTGTTTTCGTTTAAACAATTGGAAACAATGTACAATCGTAAACGTATACGTACATATGACACATGTTTAAAGTAAAGACTACAATGCTTTAAGCGGTTTTCGAAAACTTAATGTTGTTTCAAGCTTTTTCATAATATTATCTTGTAACAAACTCATACTCTTGTTTTTTAAATATATAACTGAGATATAGTGTGGTTGGTGGTGTCAGTACTGGGTAGATTATGCTTGTAATAAGTTTAACGAATTCACATGATCATCTTTAATTGTATCCGAACAATCGAAAGTTTTTAATTATTCCCTTAGTGATCGTTAATTATATAATGATACAAAAAATTCACTAATCAAAAGCTAATTATTAAATTTATCTCAAGCTGCCACCCATAACTCATACTGATATTATACACGCGAGCTTCACGTAGAGCTATCCATTGAGGCGATGCTTAGTTCTAGCACGGAACTTTAATTTGCAAGAAAGTAAAGCACCTCATTTTTAACTGAGATTAATACTCCCAAACGTGCTGAACTCCTTAATGAAGGTATTTCTGTACTCCTCCACGTATTTGCTCATTGATTATTGTGTACACACCTGTCAATCTCAATTATATGAAAGTCCTGAAAATATACGTTTGTGGCATTTAAAAAAATGAAACGCGTTCCCATCCATTAAAATGCAATATCTGTGCACGAACTAAGTTTGTCTTTGTTTGTTTTATGGATCTAATTAGAGACCGCCATTTGATAGACACAGACTATATGCGACTTCATTGCGAAGAAGCGTTTTTATTTTGCTGAAAAACTATTAAAACATTTTTTGTATTATTAGTATGCAAATTAGTCAGGCAAAAATATTATTATTCGGTTACGCAATGTGTTGTATGCGAATTTAATAATCTGGGAATCTAGCGTAACAGAGTCGTCACGTATTTATTAGTGAATATCGTTTTTCCATGATCCGTCGTAAATGGTCGAATAGTGGATTCCGATTCAATATGCCATGCACCTTACCTTGCCCTTCTACATTGCTTCATTGACATTGGAATAAGTACATTCCCCGGAGGATAAAAATATAAATTTTAATAAAAGTACTCGAGTGTTTCCTAAAACAATTATTAGTTTAGGGAACAAACTCATAAGTATATCGGTTCAAACAAAAAGCAATAATTATAGAAAAAAGTTTAGTCGTCAAGTACCTGTCCCTTTTGCAAACAAATTAAGCTGAATAATAGTAACTTACGCAATTATAAAAAAATAGTTTGACGTCTCATTAAATTGGCAGTCCAGTTCTTTCTCGAGTGACATTTCCGTTTCACTTCTTTCGTTAAGGATCAAAAGTATCCTAAAAACTTTATGACTAATACAATACAGGCTATTCAATTACTTAGTACTGACTGCTGAATGTCACTCGACTATTAATAATTACAATGTACTGTCTATTCCGCCAACCACGCGACAAACGCATTCGTTGCTTGCTACACAAACAATAGTAAATACTTGTGTTTTCCCATCGTGAAGCTTACGCTGCCCTTGAACCTTTGACTCCCGGCCAAGCTCACGTAGGGATTATAGGAGTGCAATCCATAATTTACAAACGAAATACCCAACTAAACCTGATCATTGTGTATTACATTACTAGAATATTCATTAATGTAGAGCAGCTTGAACTAACCTATTTTTTATCGCGTTTATTAGCTCGCTTCCAGCATTGTCTCCTTTCTTTTTGCATTGTGTTTGGAACGGAGAGTACGGGCGAATCATGTTTTCTGTTTCAAGCCAATGGTGCGGTTCTAACAAAGGAAACCCACGTTCCCTGAAAACTATGAAAGTTTGTAAAGTATTGAAGGGAGGGATCACAACATCATGCCTCAACCGCTATAACAAGTTGTTTGAACTTTCGTTACTTAAGACATAGAAGTGAGTTTGAAAGATGAAAACCACATAATAATGGTTCAAGTAAATACCTACCTGCAACTTTTGACAACTGTCAGAAGTTGACTCAAATAAGTTTCGCGAGTTTGCAGACTGCTTTAAACTCCAAAGAGCCCCTCGAAATTATCTCCGTATTTACCTACTTCATTTTCACATTATTGATCAATGACAATTTGAACCTTTACACCCAGCACGTTATTTAAAGGATGTTGTTCTCATGAGAACTTTAAACTTACACTTATATTACCCTGTCGCCTGTGTTGACCGTACGCGTACACAGGATGACAATTTCCGAATATTCTCTGAAGACAGTCAACGGTGTTTCCGGGTATTTCAAAATCCGTTCTATTTCTTAAATACAACCAGAATTGGGTAGTAGAGATATATTATGATTTCTGCATGCGTACGACAACATGGCCATACAGAAGCATGTCCCCAATTCAATCTGTCTGCATCAGGTGAAGAACAAATGGTTCCATGTTGCCATTAACCTTACTTACGTGGTCTATAATCGCTTGAATAGCACTATTCGATTCTTATCTTGATCCTCATTTTTTGAACAGTGTATACGGGAAAATGGTATCCTACTATGGCCAGAACTCTGTTTCCAGAAAGAAATCTCATGCCTCATCGAAGACTTTTGGGCAAATCCGTCTGATGTGACGCTTCACAAATTGTGGGCTTGTCAGGAACGGGAACCTCTTCCGATGGCAAAGCTCTGTAGTAAGGAATTTAAGCATCGACGGAGTTATTACACCCAAAAATTGCCTCAGATAAAAGTATGTAGTATGTATATTGAAAGCAATCGTTCTCTTAGCCCCTATATACAAGAAGAAGTCATAAAAAGGTACCAATTATTGCATATACGTCTAAGTGCAATACTGTAATAACAGAAGATTCTATCTACGGAGGTGGCGAAGTAGGCAAGTTCCGTTTTATACCTCAGCGAGAAATGTAACATCTTAATAATAAAACTTACAGATCAAAGTAATGTGAAAATGAGCAATTCTAGGCATATAGGAAACTAACGTTTTCAGACTTCATTTTACGGCTACACTCGGTTGCCTCAGAGATCTGTGCTGCTTTAATGTCGGTTCCGAGTGCAGATACAAAGTCTTTCCCAAGGACGAACGTTCACTGACCATTACCACAACCCAAATCCACCTCGCGGTTCAGAGGTCCAACGTACTAAAACAAGGAAAAAGTAGGCAAATATAATTTAACAGAGTGTAGTAAGTACCAGTAGTACCTAAGTGCGGTTTCAGAAACTCTTCAAATAGTTAGCTACGAATCGGATTTAAAAAATGTCAACATCAGCATATTGTGACTTCGCCATTTTCTCAAGAACGAAGCATTATGACGCATGGTGCATTTCTTCAGTAATAGGATTTTCATTCGTTCTAAACTATTAATAGAACAAGAAAATAACATTAAGCATTTTAAGACAAAGTGAAAATACATAAAATTTACTTTCTTTCACGTAAGCATTAAAGGAATTAAGACTACTATTATTTCTGTATTTTTACTCTACGAAGAAAAGATAAATACATAATGTGAAATGTGATAACCGTCTCCTTGAGTATTTCTACAAGCCGTTTTTTGAGTGCATGTGGCGGTGTCGGTCTGGGCTCTGCGTGAACTCTGGTCCTTCAAAAAATCCTAACGACAAAACTTTGAAATTACAGCATGAGCAATTCTTAAGGTTTTTTCTCGAGGCAGGACCATGGGTAACCAATACAATACCAAAGTAATGCATACAATTTTCAACAAATGTGCATTGGCAGCACGTATTAAGTTTTGCCAACATTTTGTTCACATTACATGGGCTCATCAAGTCATCACTATGGTATAGATAGGCATACATGCTCTGCTGTAAGCTCAAAAGCATGATAAAATGAAACTAGCATTTCTGATGTTAAAGCCCGATAACCTTTATCAAATTGTGTAAACTTGCAAAAGTAGTCTCGAAGTAACAGCAGAGTTTTGATACAAATTTCTCCATGCGCTTGTTCGATCATTTAGTAATGCGTTAGTAAACTATGCGTATTTTAAACTTTTTTTTATTAACCCCAAAAAGGATGCCCCCAACTATTCACACGACCCGATTCACAGTAGTTAAGTTACGCTGGTAAATTGGTGACAGAGATCTGAAAACCCTACCATATTGTATTATAAAAATCATGTATCATTGGAGACACTCAGATTAAATTTTAAAACATTTTCATACAAACATATCATTCCAAAAACGATCCTGGAACATCAGACTACGATCATTCGTATCTCTGTGTTTATCAGTTGTCTTATAATGTATAAACAAAATTTCAAATCTTGTATTTTGTTTACGTATTTTAAAACCCATGCACTCAAAAGAATGTCGCGACTCGGACGGAAGTGACGTAGCCGTACAAAACTTTGCTAACACTAGCGTATTGTCTATGAGATTTAGTTCGGAGATACTTGCTTCTGTGGCCTGAAGTGTATCGTCACCGTCTCAAAACTGTTTTGACATCGTATAACTTGGGACGTCATAAAAATATGAAATAATGGAATCATTCAAGTTTCTAAAAAAGAGGGGAGAGCTTCTCTAGAGGAGAATTCGATATTCTACTTCATACATCATATACTGAGCTGATGGCAAATTTTGAAGGGTATGATATTAGAGCAGCAACCATACGAATTACTTAGTGCCGTGTTGCACAACAATGCCCTGTACCAACATGATCAAATTCATGTGTACACATTAAAGTTTTTGATTGGGTCGTGTAGCGTTATGACTAAATAAAAAGGCAGGTTTCAGTTAAAGTTATGCAAACATTTTCTGCCTCACTCCATTTTTAAAGAAAGTCAAGTTAACGTTTAGGGTTTACATCATCGCCCAACACCCAATTATCCCTTCAGACGAAATTTTCTTTACAATCCCTGAGAACTTCCTGCTTGTGTACAAATGCTTCTGGTGGGCTCAGTTCTTAGTTCACCTGAGAAAACGATTAATTGCTTTCGCGTACACTTTGAAATTTGGGGCACATAAAAATATCGAAATTGATCTATTGCTCCATACTGAATTCATTTGTGTCCTATTCCTCAAATCACCGTAATAGTTTTGGAAGAAGATACAGTTGCTTGTATACAGTATTGAAAGTGTGATATTGAGTTACGAAAAAAAATATAACAACCTAACCTAAGAAATGTTTTCAGTGCAGGTTAAAATGTGCGTTGCAAAAAGAACACACTTCCTCTGTGG